>JAOYSI010005417.1:0-13561 GCA_025775065.1 Hiodon alosoides
ATTTGCTGAGCTCATTTGTTTTGGTTTCTTTGTATGTATGGATTACTTGGGTTGTTACCAACATCTGGTGAAAGTTTGTCAATATGTCAATAGCACCTTTGGAAATATATTTACTGTATATAAATATATATATAATTTTTTATATATATATAAAATGGTGATGTGTTCAATACTTATTTCACCCGCTGTATGCACAGAACAGGACTGTTAGGAAGGGATATCTCTGTGTGTGTGTGTATGTGTGTAGTTGTATGCATGTATTGCATATATCTCTTTCACTGTTACAACCTTTCAGGTGGTATTTGTGTCTAGGGGTAAGTAAGGGCCTAACACTGTAATACAATTTGACCCAAGCAAGTGACTGAATGTGCAATGAATAATATTTATTTACAACTGAACGACACAGGAAATGGAAGAACGGTGCCATACCAAAACAACTGTCTAACAAAAGAAATTACTAATGCAAATACATGGGGTGGCACCCGTTCCTAACCTAATGTTCCAAACACAGGTATACTACGTGCTGTAATAATGTAAACCCATGGGCGGCTTACCTATTCCCTTGCTCCTGTGCTTATAAACAAAATAAACGTAAATACTGTACCGCGCACAGTGGACAAATAACAAATGGCGATTTCTAATAAATAACGAGACAAACAAATACACCATGAACACAGTGCAAGACGACAAGGATCTTTTGAGTGAACTTACTAACAAAGCAACTAACTACTAATAAATTACAAATCTCAAATCTCTACTGTTCGCTACTGGGTAACAAATAAAGTGAGGGTTTTATGTGCAGACTCTTGCCGGACGGACACGTGATTGGTCCGGAAACTGGTGCGCTGATGATGATTGACAGGTGGGATGATGCAAATGGGAGTCATATACCTGAATGTTAGAATGACAGTGAGGGGAGAAACAGAAGGGAGGACACAAACCACACACACACAACCCATTATGGACATGCGAGACAACCCCACCCCAAAGAACAAGCCCTACTGGCTTGTGACCATATTTATACACATTATAATTTTCACACAAGGACAAACAGTTAATCATAATTAATGCAAAAAAAAAAGTTACAAAAACATAATTGGCCATAGTGCATAATACGAACTACATTTATAGCCAATCCCCAAACTAAACATGTGAAAGAGGGTCCGCTATCACATTTTCTGAGCCCTTCTGGCGAATGATTAGATTATACCCTTGTACCATCAGAGCCCACCACATGAGACGTTGATTGTGTTTGAACATCCACCCCAAAAAAATCGAATGGGTTATGATCTGTAAACACCATTACTGGTTCTACACTAGAACCTACATAAGTTTTAAAAAACTGAAGCGCAGGCAACAAAGCTAGAGCCTCTTGCTCAATAGTAGAATATTGTGACTGGCATGGATTAAACTTCCTTGAGAAGTAGCAGATGGGATGGTCCAGTCCGTTCGCATCCTCTTTGAGTGAAACAGCCTCTGCACCAATGACACTTGCATCTACTAGTTTGAACGGTATCTCAAAGTTAGGAGCAGCAAGCACTGGAGCACAACAAAGGAGAGCTTTAACAGAGTGAAAAACTATCTGAAAATCAGCATACCAGGTAAATGGCTTGGAGAGACTAAGCAGATTAATAAGTGATGCTACTACAGACAGAAACCTCGGTAGTAACCGGCTATGCCCAGGAAACGGCGCAACTCATGCCGAGTGGTAGGGGCAGGAAAGTGTGGAGTGGTGACCGCTGTCACTTTTGCCTCCACTGGTCTCACTTGACCACCCACAACCTGTTTTCCTAGGTATGTAACCATTGCTTTACCAAACTCACATTTGGCCAAATTAAGTGTTTGAGAAGCCTCTGCTAAATGCTGAAATGCCATGTGCAAGGTACTTTAATGACTTGTCCAGTCTGAAGTGTATACCACTAAATTGTCCAGATATGCTGAACATTTAGAGACGTCCTTTAGTACCAGGTTAACTAGGCGCTGGATTGTGGCCGGTGCATTTCGCATCCTGAATGCCATCACCTAGTACTGCATAAAGCTATCAGGCGTGACAAATGCAGACAGCTCTGATGCATGGGGTGTTAGTGGGACTTGCCAGTATCCTTTCAGTAAGTCTAGTTTAGTAACAGAACGAGCCTACCCTATTGTATCCACGCAGTCGTCTATTTGTGGTAACGGATTCGAGTCTGGGACAGTAATATGAAGCAGGTAGAACTCAAGGGACTAGCACTAGGAATAGCTGAATTATTCTCCATTAAATATATAACTTCAGCTTTCATCAAGTCCCATTTTACCTAATTCACCCTATTGGGATGTTGGCGAATACGAACTGGACTACCTACATCAACATCATGCTCCAGGACCGTCTCAGTACTCTGGTCGTACCGATGTTTCATATTTTCTGTGAAGCAGAGCGAATCTCCTTAGCCAGGAAAATAAGAAGACTCCTGGTGGTTCAGTGTAGTTTACAGGGAGCTGAACGCTGTCACACACAAAGATTCATTCCTCCTACCCAGAATTGACAAAGCACTGGACTACATTGGTGGTTCAAAGTGGTTCAGCTCCCTTGACCTCTGCAGTGGCTACTGGCAGGTGGAACTCGCCCCAGAAGCCATATCAAAAACAAAATTCTTCGTATGAAGGAGGGCTCTAGCAGTTTATGGTCATGCCTTCTGGACTGTGCAATGCCCCTGCCACATTTGAGAGGCTCATGGAGCGACTGCTGGCTGATGTCCCACGGACTGAGTGCATGCTATACTTATTAGTACATGCAACCTATTAGTACGTGCCCCAGACTTCCAAGGGTCGTTAGGACTATAAGGTGGGTATTCCAGTGCATCCAGAGCACAGGGTCTAAACTTAACCCCAAAAAGAGCTCGCTGCTCCAGAGAGATGCACTTTTCCTGGGACATGTGGTGGACCCCCAGTGGGTAGAGAAGGAGCCAGCCCCAAAGAACGTATCAGAAACCCACAGATTCCTGGGCCTTGCATACTGCCGTCCGCAACTTTGCCAGTATTGCCACCCCCTTGCACCGCCTGACTGACAACGGCACCAGATTGCACTGCGGCCTTTGCCCAGCTTCGCCAAGCCTTGACTCAGGCTCCCATCCTGGTGTCCCTTCAATGTGGACACGGATGCCAGTGGTGTTGGGATTGGTGCTGTGCTCTCCCAGGATGGCCTGGAGGGAGTACATGTGGTATGCTACTACAGCAAGGCTGTCAGTCGCTCAGAAAGAAACTGCTGCATGATGTGGCAGTAGCTCCTGGCTGTGGTGCAGGCTCTCCAACACTTTAGGCCATATTTGTAGGGAGTCCCTTTCCTGCTGCTAACAGACCATGCATCATTGACTTGGCTCTTCCGGTTTTGAGTACCAGCGGGACAAACAGCCCAGTGGATTGAGGTGTTGCAGAGGTATGACTATGAAGTGTAACACCGAGCTGGCCAAATCCACAGCAATACCAACGCCTTATCCCGCTGCCCCTGCGAGGAGAGGAAGGAGGGACAACAAGGTCCAGCAGGGCTAGTAAGGGCAACTGCTGCTGCCGGGGATGAGGAGACTGGGTTCTCTTTAGAGGAGCTAGAGCCAAGCAACAGTCGGCCTGGGATCAGGTTGCCTCCCTCAGACCGGAGGTGAAGGCATACAACTCACAGTGTTGTTAAATAGGAAGACAGTTCAGTCTAGGTATTCCAGAAATTGTAGTCAAGGTACACAGGCAATGGATCTAAACACAGGTATAATCAACATGAACTAGGACAGAGTAACTGCTTGGACCAAACTATAATAGCACGAGACTTCGCAGACAATAAATAGGTGGGAACAGGACTAATTAAGAGACAGGTGAAAGACATAATACAAGCTCCTGGTGCAGGTTTTCTCCCTTCTCGAGAATATAGGAGGTGGTCGAGAGCTGACTAGCTACTTAGCAGTTGATGTGAACTGGCATTGTGAGACTTAAGGAGAAGTAATGAGAATAGTAAGCAGAATCATTTTTATCATAAAACATTTTCAATGTTACTTAGGCTCGGACCAATTCAAAACAGAAAATATTCTGTAAAAAAATTTTTTTTAAAGCAATTCTTGTGCAGTTTCATGTGTATATGTAGTCTGTGTACAAAACATTTTGTTACATTTACAGTTTCCTATAGTGTTTCCCCTGTGAAATGTAATTGCATGACTGTTAAACAATTGTTAAATAACCGACTGTTAAATCAAAATTCCATTAGGTCAGCCCTAATGTAAATATATGATTAAAATAGGTTTAAAATAGATTAAAAAACTCTTTAAGTGTTTTTAAACTTTAAAAAAACAATTTAGTTTTTGTCCTATTAGCGTTCTTTTCTTTCTTTCCCTTTAATTCAGCACCTGGGTTCAATGACAACAGAGCATGATGCAAGTCTTTCTTCATGTCTGGAGACAAGACTGGGCTGGAGCTGGCTAATACCAACAATTTTCCCTTTATTTCCAGGTGCAATAAAAGGAATTGCCTAAAAGATTTTGTTGCACGACATGTATTTCGGTTTCTCTTGCCTAATATTTGTTTCCCCTAATCCAGCCCATCCTGTTTTCCAACTCTTGCATATGTGTCTGCTGCTTTCTTACGCCTATGTTTCATAAGCTTTATTAATGTTTTCTTAATCATGCAAATAATAACCCTTACACATTAACCTTTGCTACTCAACCGGCGAGTATATGAGTATATGGGTATACAGAGTATATCTTTTAGCATAATTTTTCTACAAGGCCGCTCACCATTTCCAGACTTTTCCTTTCCATTTTTCTTGGCAGGCATGTGTATGAAACATGGAAACCTTATAACCGGTTCATAGCTATTGCCAGGGAGCTCCAAGTATGAAGCCTGACACACTGTTGATGTGTGTATCTCTCAATTTTCCCTCCTTCCTTCCAAGTACTTTGGTGCAGTTTTGTTTTTGTTTGTTTGGATTTTACTGTATGTATTAGATAGAAAATTAGCTGTGTTTATTTTATGCATTTGTGGTGTAGCATTGGGTGGAAAGTATACTTCAGTTAATAGACAATCATGTTTCAATGTTTGCTTAAACTTTGTTAGCCATTAAATGTTAAATCATCTCCGGTAACAATTAATTTTACAAGAATGTTCATGTTACGAATAGGTTTTCAGGAATAGCCAACACCATGCTGACACAGAATGTATACAGCCAATGAAGTACAACTGGATCCGGCTATGAACTTTAAGTATGCAACCCTTTAGATAGAACACATGTATTTACAGTATTTCATATTACGTTTTAGTTATAGTTTGGTTGACATGTCAGCTAGACTCATGAAACACTCCATATTACAGTACAAGTTTCAAATGCATCCAAACCTGCGATCCAGAACACCAATTCCCCTATTCTAAACCTGTGGCTAGTTGTGTGTACCAACCCCATCGTTATGCTTAATATGCTTAATATGTGTCAATAGCAGTAGATATATACATGGCAGCTTCGTACAGAAAACGTGCACACAGGTCTTTAACAGTAGGGTGGACAATAGAACACTATCCCTTTTGGGCTCAGCCGACAAACTGCCAAATAACTCTGGAATTGCTGGGACTCTAGCGCGAGGCAACATTTTTTTTTTTAAGCCAGCGGTTCATAAGAACAAGGTCAAGCAGTAGACATTGGGGACAACAAAGCTACAGAACGGCAGAGGGCGAAAACGACTCTCCACTGACCGGGATGACCGCCAACTCATTCAAATATCACTCAACAACCGACATCAAGTGACCCATAAAAAGAATGGCAAATGGCAGCTGGGGTGAAATGCACGGCAAGGATGGTTCGAAACAGGCTCCTAGGGGCAGGGTTGAGGTCGTGCAAAGCTAGAAAAAAGCCCTTCATCAATGATAAGCAAAGAAGAGCCAGGCTGAGGTTTGCAAAAGACCTAAGGATTAGACCGTAGAGGACTGGAGTAAGGTCACCTTCTCTGATGAGTCCAATTTTCAGCTTTGCCCAACACCTGGTCATCTAATGGTTAGACAGAGGATTGTTTTTTCCAGCAGTACAATGGTCCATGCCACACAGCCAGGTCAATCAAGGTGTGGATGAAGGACCACCAAGACCCTGTCATAGCCAGCCCAATCTCCAGGCCTGAACCCCGTTGAAAACCTCTGGAATGTGATCAAGAGGTAGATGGATGGTCACAAGCCATCAAACAAAGCCGAGCTGCTTGAATTTTTGCGCCAGGAGTGGCATAAAGTCACCCAAAAGCAATGTGAAAGACTGGTGGGGAGCATGCCAAGATGCATGAAAGCTATGATTCAAAATCAGGGTTATTCCACCAAATATGGATTTATGAACCTAAGTTAAAACATTAGTATTGTGTTGTTTAAAGATGAGGTCTGAAAACACTGCATCTTTTTTGTAATTTCCTGCAAATAATGCTCTATATGACAATATTTTTATTTGGGAATTTGGGAGAAATGTTGTTAGTAGTTTATAGAATAAAACCAAAATGTTAATTTTACTCAAACACATACCTATAAATAGTAAAACCAGAGAAGCTGATCATTTTGCAGTGGTCTCTTAATTTTTTCCTGAACTTTATATATACAGCCATAACATTATGACCAGTGACAGGTGAAGGGAATAATACTGATAATCTCGTTATCATGGGACCTGTCAGTGGGTGGGATATATTAGGCAGCAACTGAACATATTGTCCTCAACGTTGATGTCTCAGAAGCAGGAATAATGGACAAGCGTAAGACTCTGAGTGATCCAAGTGGCCCGTGTGATCCAATCCAACAGACGAGCTACTGTAGCACAAATTGCTGAAAAAGTCAATGCTGGTTCTGATAGAAAGGTGTCAGAACACAGTGCATCGCAGTTTGTTGCGTATGGGGCTGTGTAGCCACAGACTGCATCGCAGTTTGTTGCGTATAGGGCTGCGTAGCCACCGACCAGTCAGGGTGCCCATGCTGACCCCCGGCCACTGCCGAAAGCGCCTACAATGGACACGTGAGCATCAGAACTGGACCACGGAGCAATGAAAGAAGGTAGCCTGGTCTGATGAATCATGGTTGCTTTTACATCACATGGATGGCTGGGTGCGTGTGGTGGGGAGGAGAGGTTTTAAGTCACTTGTTGCTTTTCTAAAGCCCAAGTATAAGATCCCAACGAGGCACTATTTCAGTCGAACTATAGTGCCTGTACTGTATGAAGCAATGAGAAGGGAGTCTAGTCACTTAAGGCAACTGAGGGAGGTTTCATCAACCTCACTACTGATCTCTGGACCAGCAACCACAATGCTCATGCATATCGCTGTATTACTGGATACTGGTGTGAACGTGTAAGGGAGACTTCAGTAGAGAGGGCTGCTAAATGTTGGTGTGCTGGACATTAAGCACACATCAGACAACATTCTGTGCTACCTTAAGGAAAAGATAAGAGAGTGGGAAGAGTCTGTTGGGCAATCTATTACAGTAGGGTTTGTTGTTTCAGATAATGCATTATTATGGGCACATCCGCATGTCCCATACACTTCACTTGGTGGTGACCAAAGCACTGGAGCTGGACAGGATTGTGACATCCTTTCTCTCCTAGTCCAGAAGCATCTCTGGCTTTAATCATCGCTCAAGCAAAGCCACCAACAGATTACATGAGCTGCAGATGCAGCTGGACCTCCCCCTGCACATGCTCATAACGGATATAAAAACAAGGTGGAACTATATGTTCTATATCCTCTAGCATTTGGTAGAGCAGCAAAGAGCTGTGCTGATTGCAACACAGGAGTCCAACATGGGTAAAGCTCTACCCAAATGGTCAGAGGTTAGCATCAGACATGATGACTGTTCTAAATCCTATTAAGGTCACACGGGCACTCTCAAAACATAGTGCCTCCATCTTTGAGGTCATCCCCCTACTGCATGGCTTGTGCTCCATCATCAGGTCACTGCATTTGGGAACTCTTGCAGTTGGTGAGGATGAATTTGATAATGTCAATGCTGGTGGTGATGATCAGGATGCCACAGTGGGGCTGGGGCAGGATGTTGCTGCTGAGTCCAGGGAAAAGGTATGCACAGGAGCAAAGAAACTGGCAGCCAATCTGAGAAGACAACTAGAGTGGCGTTCAAATCCATCTTTTCAAACTCCACATTTCTGCTCGGCACTCTCCTTGACCCCAGATTATAAGGCCAGCTGTTTCCCAAAAGTGTTGATGTGGAGACACTGAAGAGGACATTAGTCCTTAGGATGGAGCTCTGTGGTCCAGTGGCTGCTCCTGCAAGAAATACAGAAGAGACACCTGTCACCAGTGTCAGCTCAGTCTTCTCCTTCCTGCAGAACAAAAAATTGGCTACTCCAAGCAATCAGTCAATCAATGTATTTTTATAAAATGCTTTTCACATGTTTACCAAGAAAAAACTCCCTAGGCTGGCAGGAAGAAACCTTGAGAGGAGCCTGGCTTAATGGGGGAGCCCATCCTCCGCTGGCCGGCACTAGGAGCTGAATTGAAGAATCTAATGTCCATAGTTTGTGATGCCCTCCAGTAGAGGAGTTCCAAAACACTGTAATATCCGGAGGAGAGGGGTGGGGGCCCAGATGGCTGGAGTCCAGTCCTAAGGTACAATGGTTGTAATGGTGAAAGTGATGCAGTCCAGCAGGATGCCTCAGGTGGTTGCTCAAAAGAGAGAGATTGTTAATTGCTTACCTATGGAAGCAGGATGATCTCAAGTTAAATAATTTTAAAAGTGAAACTTAATGATTGGTCACAGCTACATATATCTATGGCAGCATACAAAGAGGGTGAGTGCCGCAAACAACACATGGCCATGAAGGTGGTCCGAACCCATCCCGCCCCATCAAAGGCAGATCCCAGCCAACTAAGGGGGAACCACCAATGATGGTGCGACAATAGGAATGGTTCTTGTCACCAAAAATTTGTAGTAGCCAACGAGGACACATGCACCATCCGGAGATGTGGAGGCCTACTTGGCAGATGGGGACATCAGCATTACTGATGACCCAGTGAAATACTGGTCAGGCAAGCTTCAGTGCTGGGCCAATCTTACACGCTTTGCACTGCAGCGTTTCAGTTGTCCACCTACAAATGTCCGGTCTGAGTGTGTTTTTAGCACAGCTGGATATTTGGTCAGTCCACAGCATACAAATATAGACCCTAGCCATATGGAACAACTGGTATTCATTAAAGTTAATGACTATTTGAAAAACAGGACTACTTAATCAGTAGAACAATCTCTCCCACGCTCTTTCTCTCTCTCTCACTCTCTCTCACTCACTCAGTCACACACATACTACATAATTAGCATGGTGTTTGACTTTGTATAGAAATAAATATTAATAAACCCCCAAAAATAAAAACGTTAGGTAGTTTAACTAAAAAACGCCATGTGATCACACACATAAACATCAGACTGTTTAAAAAATTTAAAAAGTAATGTTGAGTATGTTGAGTGTTAATACATTTTGATGATTTTTTTATATTTGGATGACTAGTCGATTCTCAGAAGCGTGCAGACATCAGTATAAGACTGAGTGACTGCTGCCTGGCAAGGGGTCTCGTCTGTCAACTTGTTCTAATCAAACTATTGGACATGTTTTTGGACAAAAGGAAGAGAGACTCTCCAACTCAGATGGAGCCCTTCTCTCTTCACTAAGCCAGGCTTTCTCCAAAGTGTGTTCCAGTTATCTATAAAGGTTAAATAGAATTTAAATGTTCCAATTATCTATAAAGGTGGAATGGAATATAGATTCATCTATTATTTAATCACTTTTTGGGGGTGAAGATTCAATTGAAGTGCAGGGATGCAGCCAGGAAGCCAATAAGTACAGGATCTGGTAGAGTTATTGATAAAACAGAAGAATACTGCTCTTAGAGGCGTATGTTGTGGTAGATAGACTAGAAGAAATATAAAGGATTGGAGGTCCACTCAAGAACATGTTATTTAAAAAACAAAGGTTTTATCCACAATTCTCTCTAAGACAGACTCAGCAGCCTACAGATATGATGGGATGGGAGAAGCTGGAATAAAGTAGTGAATAAACTGAACAGGCAAGAAATAAATACACTCACCCATTTATAATCAAGAACATCCAATCTGATAGTAACAAATAATTTTTTTTATATTAACAATAATATAAACGCATAACACTGACATACTGTAGATGCCTAGGTGTACACATCATCATCATCGGAACTGCTGCATTCCTGGCCCTCCTCCAGGATTTCTTCCAGGTCCACCCCATCTTGTGTGCATGTTCTGGGAGGTCCAGGTGGAGGTGTTGGAGATAGGCCAGTCCATGGTGAGACTTCCTAATGTTAAACTTACTTGACAGCAGCAAATTTTGGCTCTTAAAAGAATGGTTGAATTTCCAGTTGATTTCTAAGATATCACTCGTCAGCGCCACGATCCGTCCCGCTCTAATGCCGGGCTCTCTGCCCCGTTTTCCCTCGAATGAGCAGACTATTTCTAGTCTAGAAGGATATAAAGGGTTTTATTTTATGCTCCGTCCCACTCTAATGCCGGGCTCTCTGTCCCATTTTCCCTCGAGGCAGTAGACTATATAAGGAAGGCTGTTCGTGAGGCCACTTTGTTCAAAGTTGATTTTGCCATTCAACTGGGTGAGCACCTCACCATTTAACTCTTTTCAACACAGACTTTAAGCAAAGATCAATATGTCCAAATAAAAATAAATTCCTGCACTCCGATATAGACGTTTACATTTCTGCACTTTGATAAGTAGGTTGATAGGATATTTATTGTAATATATCCTTTGTATTTTTAAAACGTTATCGTGGAAATGATTGCAACGGAATGAATGAATGCTCACCAAGCTTAGCAAACTGCCTACACCTAAAAAGATCACTGGCCACTGACCACAGAGGACAGGACACTTCCTGGGTGTGTCGGTCACAAACACTTGCAATGAAACAGTTTGAGTGACTCTTCATACATTCACCAGGTTTTATCGGTAAAATTTTGAAGCACACTGCCATGGATTTAAGTGCTGTGGATGGCCTCTGGGATTGAGCACCCCACCACTGCCCAGTAAAGAGAAAGCGTATGTCCTTGCTTATTTCTGCTTGCTTTATTTATTTATTTCTTTATTACTCGAGTGAAGCTAGACTGGGGATTTCTTCACCTCCTGCTCAATAGCAAAATTTAGCACGCAGGGGTGTGCCCGGGTCAAGAGCGGCTAGAGACGGAGACACTGGGGGAGGTTTATGGACTCCTGGTTAATGGATGCACAATATTGCATTCACGGCGTGTGTGTCTCTCTCCTCCTGGTTAATGGATACAAAGAGGTGTGGTCACTGTGTCTCTCTATGCTCCTGGTTTATGGATGCTCATTGGTCGTTTTTGTCCCTGTCTTTCTGCAGCACTGGACAGTCCAGTGGCCTTCCACAATCAGAGGAAAAGCTTGGACTTTAGGTTCTCTGTGTAACGCTTTAGGAATACTTATCATCCATCAGATTAGTTGCAACAAAAAAATTAAGTTTTGCTTTGTTAGTGCAGAAAATTATTCATTTTTAAAATCAGTATTCTGTGACATATCACTTCATAATCCTTGTTTTGAGCAATACGCAAATGAGCAAACCTAATGAGTTGTTCAAGAGTCATTTGGTTGCGAACGACCCAACAGTTTTTTACAAATTTGCTTCCCATACATTGTAATAGGATAGAATTTTTTTTCTTGTTTATCGGCTCAATTTGCTTCAGAATGTCAGTTATTTACCATCCCTGCTTTCTGCAGTGAAATCTGCATCATGACTGTTGTGGGATGAGGAAAAAGGAATCCAGCTGGAAAAAAACACCTTAACTATGGTCACTACCTTGCATGGCCAGCGCATTAGGATCAGATGGGTTTGAATTCCTATTCCTGTCTAAAGAATTGCATATTTTGTTCTGTTCTGGTATCAGTATGGCAATAGACATTTTTTATTGGCCCTATTTATACCAGCCTTGACCCCTATGATGGAGAGTGAGTGTTCGTCCTGTTTCGTGTTAGGCTCTTTCTTTGTTCTTTCCAATGCTTCGTGGTTGATCTTTAGGCTCTTAAAATCAGTTGTACTGTTAATCATTATTAAATAAAACTCTAATTAATACCCCTGCTCAGTTGTCCTCTTGCGTCCCTACCACCCCCCCAGGAAAACAGGAAAAGGCTAGACTGGAATGGGGGTATCCAGAGAAAGCTGGACTGATGGCATTCAAGAAGACGTCAGAAAGATGTCAGCAGAATTTAGTTAATTGATTATTTATTCTTTTATTTAACTAGTAGCTGGGAAATAAATGTTTGCATATTTTTTTTGAGTTTGCCATTTCAGATAGAAATTATTTGATCTATTCTGTAGTTCATATGTTTTTCAGTGTTCATGTATGCGCACACCAACATAAAAAACACAAATTTCCACGACAGGACTGTCAGACGGGAAGAGATTGACACATGGGTAAGATGGGGAGAACTGTATAGATTTGTAAATACTACATGCATTCAATATTAAATTGATGTGTCTATAAAACAGTATTACAGTTTTTTTTTTTATTACAGTGAGGTTGAATGAAACGGAAATCACAGCAGAGAAAATAGGCACCTGTACATTTTTTTAAAACCTAATTAGTGTTTTATGGAAAACACTTGTCTATAAACAAGCAACAGGAGGCATATCAAGGATGTTGTCCCTTCATGGTCCAATTAACTATACTTAGGTACAAAAATATTTTATTCTCCCACTGGTTGTAGGACGTTGCATAGATGGTCTTCCAAGGGAACATGTTTGAGAACTAGATGGGTGTAACAGAACCATAACAATGACTTACTTCAAAATCTAAATTGCCTGTCTTAAATATAAGGTGAAGACCCCATATAGACTCTATAACATTGTATACTGTATGCTGCCACAGTGTCAACAAACCCGCCTTACAACCCATCTTTATAACAGTTGGTTGTGTGGTTGGCACCATCTCTTTTAAATTTTGTTAGATGACAGCTCAGACCAAAAGGTCATTTTTCCTGGAATGAGAGGGAGATGGAGGTGTGCAATGCTGTGTCAAGGTTCACTCTACATACACTTCAGTCATACCCTAAATTTGTCTTGTATTCATAAATGACTGTTAAAAAATATTCACCACATAAAAAAACCTTAAGGGAATCAATAGTAAACCGCAGCGAAGCCGGTGACCTTTAATACCCCTAGAGTAAGTGTTCCACAAAGTAAACCTAAACTAATTTAAAATAATAATACCTGTAGATCGCTTCCAGTCTCTAATCCAAGTTCCAGAGATCATTATTCATACTTTTAAGGTATGCATGCTTAAATTGAAGGGAAAATTCTCAAAAGTGGTTTTATTTCCAGAGTATTATTCTACAACGTTGCCTCCAAACAATAATTGTAATAGACCTGAAATCTAAGTCAAGTTCTGGTCCTTCCTTCAATGATTAATCATTTTCACTCCCCTCATATGGATTCGATAACAACCAGTTTTAAAAATGTTTGTTTGTTGTTATCTGTGTAAAAGGTGGTAGCGGTTAATTAGAGCTGACAATTGCACCATCAGTTACACCTTTTGGGAAGGC
>JAOYSI010005419.1:0-13560 GCA_025775065.1 Hiodon alosoides
GTGTGAGTGTGTCTGTGTGTGTGTGTGTGTGTGTGAGTGTGTGAGTGTGTGAGTGTGTGTGTGTGTGAGTGTGTCTGTGTGTGTGTGTGAATGTGAGTGTGTGTGTGTGTGTGTGTGTAAATGTGAGTGTGTGTGTGTGTGTGTGTGAGTGTGTTTGGGGACAAAAGTCCAGCGGGGAGGAAAGTGTACCAGCTGAGTAATAGAGCTAGGCTCTCTGTTGTCACGACTACACCCTCTAATTCAACACAGGCGCAGCAACCTGAAAGCACCAGCCCATGTGTCAGAGCACTTCCGTCAGGCGGCGAGCTACGCGAAACGGGCAGGACTTCTGTACTCGCCGACGCAGTCTAAACACTGGAAACTGGTGCCAGAATGAATCTATCCGCCGTTGACTTTGCGGGAGGCTTTTGAAAAGGGCCCAGTGGCTTTTCTAACCGATGGGATTTTGTTGCCACTGTCCAGACTTTACCCAGTTGGCCCCAGCCTTTGCCTGTCTACGTAGCACTACGAAAGGAACAACATTTTTTTTCTTTCTGAGCTTGACATTTTTTCAGCTGGTAATTAAGTAGGGTTGAGCAGACGTTCCCTCTCTTGAGATTTGAGGTTTTCTGGACAGTTACAGTTATAGCTCTGTAACCACACTACTTTTCTGATGTGCGTATAAGTATCTTTCTCCCCCTCAAATAAAGCCTTGTTGAGCTAGCACCTAGAAGTAGTCCATCTTTGGGCTGAGGGGAGGTGGAGGGAGTTAAACTTGTTCCGTGTGATGGATGACCAAAGACAGAAGGGAGGGGAAGTATCGTCCTCCAACGGCCGCTCTGTTGGACTAAAACCTTCCTCCTGGTAGCTCCCCTCGACCGGATTAACCATTAATGCCATATGTGTGCCCTCTCATGCTCTTCACACACTCATTATTCTAGGTGGACAAATTACTGTTTATGCGGGCACACGTATTCACATACCTGCCGTGTGGAGCAGATAAGGCAGGGAAAAAGGCCGAGGGGTGGGCGGTTGTAGGCACGGGATGGGGAGAAGGCGAGGCCCTTAGAGTCGAGGGGCTTTTTCCCCCTGTCTAATCCCCTGGGATACGTCCATGCCGATATAGATTTTTCTATTTTTCCCTGTGTTTATTTAGTCTTTTCTCTGGCTTTACTCCTGAAAGTCGACCTCCTGCCCCCGTTGGGGGAGAGCTTCTGGCAGTTATCCTCCCTCGCCGCCCAGTTTGTATTCTCTCCCTGTCTGCTCTCAGAACCCTCGACCGGGGGCGTTTAAACCCTGCGTTGCCCCCGGAGGAGGGAGGGTTTGGTCTCCCTTTCTGATGATGAACAGCCCTGCTGTGCCTTCAAAACTAGGCCCCAGGCAGAGGGGATTTGTGTTGCACCCTTGCCTACTCTCACTCTACTTCTCCGCCCCTGGGTCACTGGAGCACACGGTCCTCCTATGGGGGGGGGGCCGGCCCCCCCCCCCCCCGCGCCCCCCGCGGCGGCGCCCCGGCTCTGGGGACTCCCTCCATCTTTCGTCAAAGGCCATCCGTCCATTCTTTGTCCACATTCAATTTAAAGACAAACATTGTCTCAACTGACGCTGCAGGGCGTGGCATGAGTCCGAGGGGTTCCTCTAAACGACAGGTTAGTTGACGTAAAAATAGCGCATAGCTAATTTCCTGTGTTGCAATGCGAGGTAAACAGCGCTGTCTGTGGTGCTGAAGCGCTCACTCGCACAGCTGGAGCAGGCTCTGTCAATGACAGCTTGCCTCCCATTACTCACTGTGAAAACAGGCGCCGCGCACCCCAGTGGGAGACATTCCGTTCTGGGGCAAGCGACCTCAAGCAAACTCCTTCACATACCCACAGACCTCCCCTCTGCACAGCTGGCAGGGAGATATGGCTAATTTTACATGGGACAGACGGACAGTTTCAGATTGATACTTGCTTCTTACATCTTGCATAATAAATTAAAACATGATCAGAGTTTACATATCCAGCAGATGGTCTTTGGGTCTGCTGTCGTATAAATTTATGTCTTCATATTCATATATATTCGGTGCCCCCCCATAATTATTCATGTCCCTAGTTAATTATAATACCAAAAAAAAACATATAAACGTACGAGTTGTATAATATATGAGACACGCCTGAAAATAATTTGTAGCATTTGCAAGACACACATCCGTATTTATTGAAAAAATCCTTAAGTATATAATTTGGTTGAAAAAAGAAAAAAAAGTATTCTTGAGCCCTTGTGTGATTCGTGTGATAATGATAACATGCACGGGATCAGATTAACGTGAATGGTATGTAGTCTCAAAATTTTTTTATAATGCAGTACGCAGACAATATTGAAGGCAGAAAATAAGGTTTTGTGGCACGTCTCGTCCTGTGATTCACACACTTCGACAATTCCCCCTCTTTTATTGCCCTCTCTTAGCACCCTATATTGAGTCTGCAGACACAATCATATTGACAGAGGTATACATCAACAACAGATTGAACAGATTGTTTCTCCTCAGCACAAATTGTACAAACAATTGAATCCATTCTCCGTAAAAGTTGGCTATTACTTAAACACGGCACAATGAAAAATCAATTACTTAAATACTGCATCGATTATGTATTGACACTAGTTTATTCTAATATGCTGATACTAATGTGGAAGTCTCCATAGACATTCATCGACTTAGCGCTTTGCTATCTTGCTAGCCCTGTTTGTGTGTTATGTGTTACTGTTTACATTTCTTTATCTCCTAGTTAAAAAACAACAAAAAGAAAGCTGCACCATGGGTGTTGTAGGCGTGCACAAAGAGGAACCATGCCCCATTACCCCAATGTGAGATTCTGCCCAACTGCAATGCCTTTCGGTGATTCTGCCCAACTGCAATGCCTTTCGGTGATTTTGCCCAACTGCAATGCCTTTCGGTGATTCTGCCCAACTGCAATGCCTTTCGGTGATTCATGGTAAACACAGCTTACAAATAATTTGCATCAACAGGAACTGTTTATGCAATTGCTCCATTTTCTATTATTGATTTCTTTTATCAGTTAAAAATGTTAATAATTTATACGTTTCTCCTTATCTCTGTGGCTTGTGAAGGTTCTCATCATATCCACAATACAGATTAAAGGAAGGCCCTTTCAAAGTCTTTAACTGTGACCTCATTTTTTTTGTCACTCAGCACAGTGGAGAGGCTGAGGAGCAAGGAAACCTGGGACGATTACGATGTGTGTGGGTTCATTCAAGTCTGCGAGCCAATGCTGGAGAACAAAACGCTTCACGGGGCACTCCGAATCTACAATCGCTTCGAAGAAAAGGCAGAGCAAGGCCTGAGAAAAAAGCAGAGACTGCGGCCTCGCGAAGAGGGCCAAAACAACTCATCCATATTTCATTATCGGGAGAAACAGAACTTAGCATAAACCCCAATGCCTAAAAAAGCTAAATGAGTGTGAAGGATTTAACGAAGCGCAAAAAAAAAAAAAAATACTTTGAAGACTGATGAGCACTTTAAAAAAAGAGAGATTGCAACCAGTAGGGGATCTCAAAAGCAGAGTTGTAAAAATGTATCCCCATTGAATATTGGATCAAACATGCAGAGCCCTGAATGGCCTCTATTCAGCTCAAAACTAAACTTAAACATTTTTATTTTCCGGGTTAAGGTTTTTAAACTTCCTTTCAGCGACTGCACAACAAATATGGAAGAGAACACTAAACACACACACACACACGCACACGCACACGCACACGCACACGCACACACGCACACACACACACACACACACAAACACAGGCACACAAAGATCATAAAATCAATACTTATGGAAAAGATCTGGGAGCACTTAGAAACCATGTTGCGGATTAATGTTTTGCCGATGAGAAAAAGTAGTGTTGTGCTATTGACCAACACAGCAGCAGACACTCTCTCCGCAGCAGAAGGAGACTTGCGACCATAAGGTCCTCCAGGACATTACAGAGCTGAAAAGCATATCTCACTTTCTCTTCTTCTGTTTCCTTCTCTCTCTCTCTCTCTCTCTCTCCCTCTCTCTCTCTCCAGTCCTCTCTCTCTCTCTCTCTCGCTCTCTCTCTCTCTCTCTCTCTCTCTCTCTCTCTCCCCTTCTCCCCCTCTCATTCCATTTTTTTTGTATTCCCGAAAGCCTTGCCATCTCTGCTGGGATGTCCGTAAGCGCAGTCTATCTTCTGCCCACACCTGCTCTCAATGATAAAGAGCCTGACAGATAGAATAAGCCCACAATGTGTGGGAGTTAGCAAATGAAGCCCTACACTTGTTTGAATTTTTTTTCTATCACTGATAGTGCATTATTCTCAGTCATTCAACATGTAGGAAATATGAATGACAATTTTTATTTATTAAAAAAAAAATCCAAGACCTGAGCATAGATGCCCATGCTCGTGGAGGGAATTGTCATTTGCTGATGTCATTGTTTGCAGCATGAATCACTCTGCAAAAACAGACGGCAGCATTTAAGACGCAAACCACAAACAAGAATGCTTTCATACGCCTTCTGAATTGCACCACACCCCGACAGTAGAGCAGACACTGAAGGGCAGACATGCACTTGTTAGATTTGATTCACCGTGTAGGAATAAACCGAATCACTGAACAACATAGTCCAAGACAGGGACAATATGTTACTTTGCCCATGAAACATGACCGCAGTCTCTATGGAGGAGAGTGATTAACCGACATCCAGTGTAGCTGATTCCGAGGTATGCAAAATGAACCATGGAATCAAGAAATGTTATATTCCACGACAGATCATTTACTTTTACGTCCTGCTCATGGAAACAGGACATTGCAAAAGTCTGTAAATCCCAAGTCAGGCCAACAAACCCTATTTCTCACACCTCAGGTGATCCAGGAATATGTCCAGAGGGGGTGAGAGATATGGATATCTCCTTCCTCTGACAGGACCGGTGCCCTGCTCTCTGCTCTCCTCTGAGTTGGCCCCACGGGAGAGAAAGGGAGATTCTCCCGCAGGCTGATCAAAGGTGGTTAGGGCTTTGGTTCTTTGCTTTGATTGCAGAGGGACCTGGTTGCTGGTGCCTTTGCCGGACAGCAACACCTCCGGATCTCCACTACGGTAACCTGCCAACTCCGCTCCTGGACCGTACTGAGATTGACCAGTAAGCGCTGACCAAGCTGCAGCCCAGCATTAGGCCAAACTCACTAAGTCTAAAACGGCCCAAAGGCAGTCTGCTGCGTTCTGTGCGTGCCATTGAAGAGATTCGCTCACGTGTTCTCTGCACCTGCGTAACCCTGTGTCTTGCCGCGTCTTCCAACAATGATCGTTTCCTGTGTTCCTGTGCTCTATTGGACTCCGTAACCTTTAAGTCAAACTACCGGTTGGAGAACCTTGTTATAAACCCTTCAAGCACCCGTAACATTTACTATTTGTTCTGGCATCAACTAAATAGAAACTGTGTAACAAGCATGATATTGTTGCGCTTAGCGCTTGTGGTAGTCTGCCATGGAATTTTCCCTTCCGTCAAAACCGTCACACATATTCAGGAACAACTCTGCTCATGTGCATGTGAGCGCGAAACCAAAACTCAGATGCTTCCTGATCGAATGCGACTGATTTCAGACATCGTAGCTGTAGTTACACAACTACAATTCTAAGGTCTGTGTGCTATTGGCTGTCCCTTTACAACCAAACTCTGATCTCCTTCCTTTTTACTCTACCTTCAACTTCCTTTTTCCTTAGTGATTTTGTTCTTCAATTTTCAATTAACCATTGAAAGTGGAATGTTTATTGATTACGGCATTTTGGTAATTCATGGAAAAGCTCCTTTTAATGAAATTGTGGTCTAGTCTGTGATTTGCACTGAGATAAATTTCACATAAATAGGAGTACTTGGTAAGTGCCTGTTTAAATCAACCAGCCTCGCTACAGGAAAGAAATCACTTTTTTGGTGTGGAACAACATGATTAAGTAAACCATAATAATAATTTTCTGCTCATTGAGGGGTGTTCACTCGGAAATAAACCCTTTGCTCTTTTGTGATTTGTATTGGATTAAAGACAAGCATGCACTTGTCCTGTCGTGTCAACCTGTCTCCAATCCCTCTATCACATATAATTAACCACATCACTGAAAGGCCCTTCAATTGTCATAAAGTGTCATAAAATCATCTCTGAATTCCCGTTGTCTGTCATCTCTTCTCTTGCATGATTATTGGCACAGAACAGAGGCCTCACGGTGTAAGATCCAAATGCATTGTTCTAACTGGACTTTGCATTTATGTTTTATCCACTGGAATCTAAAATCATTTCTATATAGCATCTATTCAGCTAAACAGAGACGGTGCTCTGACAGTTCTTTACATTCCCAAAGCATGGAATATTACCATGGCTTCTAAATTAGTGGCTTAACGGTAGTTAGTAATACATTGGGATCTGGCATCACCTTAGTTTAGTTAATAGTTATTTATTATTGAAAACTTGGGTGAATCCTCATTTAATTCCTCTATTGACAAATTAAACGGAGCGAAAGGGATAGAGAGGTGTAATAAAAGCAACAACTGTAGCAGAAGAGCAACAGCCAGACAGATACACATAACCAAAGTGAGGACTGAGCCCCTCTGTCCCTTCCCCGAGTTTCTCACTCAGTGAAGGCGCTCACCCGAGAACAGAGGGTTCAAATCCACCTCCTATCATTTGCTGATTGAGACCGGGAGAGCTCCGTGACAGCACCAAACTGGCAGGGCGCCGCCCGGCCTCGAGTGGGTTAAATCGGCAGGGCTTCTCTCGACTCGTGGCTAAAGAGCGTCTCCTACCGGCAGACTACCAGTGCCATCGAGATTGTGCCTAACCTCTCATTAGGCTGTGTGGCCTGCAGTGTGGAAAAGAAACGGGTGGCTGAAAGGCGACTGGAGGAGATCAGCCCTAATTCCTCACCCTCCCTGGGTGTGGTGGTGGTGACAAGCCGAGATGCATTATCACAATCGGCAAGTCCAAACTACGTAGAAAAATCGAATATTCCAAATTCTAGAATGAATTCCAAAGTCAAATCCAAATAATAAAAATAAGGCTTTATCTCTGGGAACATTTAGGCATGTGTGCCCAGGGATTTCACGGCCGCGGTAACTCCACCGTAGGGAGAGACGCTTTAATCCGAGAGTGTCCAGGAAAAGGTGTGCTTTCCCCTTGCTGGCCTGGAAACTCCGGTACGCTCTCTCATCGCCGAGATATAAAAGGGCTTGATGCGTGGGAAGAGAAAGCAGCAACAAGTGTGCGGAATTCTGATGCTACTGAAAACATGACTAAAAACACAAATACTGTCTGGCAGTGTGTTCGCGTGCTGCGTTCGTGCGCTGGTACAAGCGTGCGACATGCAATAGGCATGGTCCCAGTGCTCGTCCAGACAAGGGAAGTTAAGTAGGTCGTGCTGAGCAGCAGTTGCTAAAAGCACAATGCGTAAATATGCAGAGCAACGTTATAACTGGAAAAATATATATTTTCACATCATATATATATTATTTTAGTCATTTCTGTTATAGTAGGGTCCTAGACTCTTTCTATTAGACTTTCCTGAAATAGATGACCTCTCGATGACATTCGATGACCTCGAGATTCTGGTAAGAATTCTGTGGGTCAAATGTGAGACGCTTCTGGGATACACTTGCACCTCTTTACTGCCACATTTACCCTTTACCTATTTTTATTATTCTCTTCCCACCTTCTCTTGCTTGGGGTGTCCTATTAGCGCTTATTCTCAAGGACACGAGAATACAGGAGGTCTTAGAGGAACGTACTCGGGACACTCATCCAATCCCCGCTCTCCCAGCTCCCTGGGCAGAGCTCTCATCTATAGGAAGTGTGACCTCTGTGGACGTCTGGGGCATGCTGTAATCTGCTGTGCCCTCTGCCAGACCCTGCCTTGCTGGATCTCTGGCGCCACCCATCCTCAGACAAAGTACACGGGACCAGTAGCGAATTTCGACTGAAAAACTTTTGACGCAAAATTCGATAAAAACGTGTAAGAGTGCTGCGGTCTCCCAGAACCTTTTCAGCCTGCCCCTTACGGAACTGTTCAGCGTGCCCCTTACGGAACCCTTCAGCGTTCTATATTCTGTATTCAACATAGTTTAATATCTGTAAGAAGTTTTCCAATGCGGTAGGAAGAAAAGGCTTGTGTCCGAGTATAGTTGTAAGAAGATCTGTAAGAACTGATTTCTTAAGCAAAAAAGCCCACACAGGACCCATTAAACAACAGAGTTTTTTAGGTCTGTACCCCCATGGCAGCCCACTTGTTCCCTCACTACTGTGGAGGCGGCCAGGCTAGAACGGGGCGGTCAAGCCACTGCATTCCTCACGCTCTTAATTTCCTATTACAATTCAGTGTGGTTTTCTTTCTGCAGGAGAAAAAAGGAGAGAAAAAAGGAGAGAAAAAAATAGGAAAACTCAAAGAAAATGGTACGCTTCTGAGAGAGTTAGGTGGAGACCTACTGGACGAATGCTGAAGGGTCAATACAATTCCTGATGAGCAAGGTCCCGCTTCCACCAAACAATGCGTTCGCTTTCTTTCAAGGCATCCGATTTCATTGCTGTTAAAAGCTTGACCTCACTCCCGTCCATGGGAAGCGGTGTGAAAGCATTGACTATGCAGCCATCTCAAGGTGTTCACTCAGGTAGAACCGGAACCCACAGCATGCTGGGAATGAGCAACTTAGGAAGGAAAAGTCAGACGCACACACAGAGGCTTTTCATACCTTGGTGCATATTTACGCTATGTTTATGCATGCAACAGAGCATTGGCTTTAAACATGGTTGACTCATCTGAAACAATGCCTGATGTTGGACAGTCTGTGGTTTGGCCCTTTTCCAAAAGTATTAGTTTTGTTTAACCTACATTAGTAAACATTACAATACCTGTCAACCTTGGTGGTGATTCAATGAGTTGAATTTACAGTGAAATGCTAATAAATCGCTGCTGAGCATATTACTGTGTGGCTCTGACCTTTTATACCTTGTTGGGCACATTACAGCCACACAAACTGAATTTAGAAGGGCAAGTTTTGCTGTTGACGAAGAAATTAAATGTATATTTTTGCTCCACTCTTAATTAGTTTTTGTGTTACACCTGGCTAAGCCAATTATCTTTGGGTTGATTTTTAGTTTGCACCGTTGGCTTGTGCAAAAACATTGTAAATATAGTTATTTCCATGGTTACGTTATGACGCAAGTTTTTTTTTTTCCTTTCCTTTTTTTTTCATTGCTTTAGGTTTAAAAAATATGTAATTGTTTCCACTTCATGGAGAAAACGCAACAATATGTCACACATAGTACAACTCAAGTCAAGGTTGACTGTAGTTTGTACTTAACGTCTCTTTGTCTCAGAAATAAGTTATTTCCCCTTTCTAATTTAATTACCTGAGATAGCAGCTTTCCCTCAGTGAGATAATTGCATGGCTAGCCAGCATTTCAATATTGGATGCTAATATTATCTAAAGTCTAAAGCTTTCTTATGCTCTTAGACGAGACATTCATCACTGTCAAAGTAATAGTCTACTTTTTTGAAAGAGCTTTTGTGTAGCTCATCACGGCAGACAGACAAGAAGGGAAAACACTCCCCAGGTTCTTTGGAAAACATAAACGACAGTGGTTCTTTAATTCAGCAATTATATTAATCAAAAAATACAAACTTAATCCCTGCCCTGCTCCTAAGCTGTAATTTATCTTAAACATCACTTAGTGTTGAGAATACAGTATTTGATATTTGGACATAGCTGTGCTTAAATGGCATGTCTGTATCGCAATTTCCTGTTCCCTGACACGGGAACCTGAGAGTGTTGTGTTGTTGCCTGTTGCTGACATTTCTCCTGGATATTGATATTCCCTGAACAGCACGAGTCATGTTGGCTGCTGATGTCAGACCCCCCCACCCCCCCAAAGCTGCTGTTAGAGCTTCCCAGCTCACAGAGGAGAGCTGGGAAGGCGCTGAAATTGAGCAGATGCCAGTTAAATTGTCCATGAAGAGTTCAATTCTTGAATGAAATTGAAAAAAGCAGAGGCCTCTTGATAAGTTCCATGTGAACGCCTGAAGAGGCCCTTTTGTCAACTCTTATAATGTGGGCACCGTTGCTCAAACTCAATTTGAAAGAAAATGTGCAAAGGAAAAAGTTATATTAAAAGTGTGATTCCAAGCAGCGTCTCAAATTGAGCCTTAACAGAACAGCAACCAACTGCTTTAGTAAGTGTTTGTGCGCCTATGTCTGTGTGAGTCTGTCTGTGTGTGCGTGTGTTTCTCTGTCTGTCTGTCTGTGTTTGTGTGTGTGTGTGTGTGTGTGTGTGTGTGTGTGTGTGTGTGTGTGTGTGTATGTGTGTTCTGTGTGTGTGTTTCAGCTCTGTGTGTGTGTGTGTGTGTGTGAGAGAGAGAGAGAGATATATTTCTCAACTGTTAAGAGTCTTGATGGTGACCTGATTGGCTCCCGGTATCCGAGGCAGATTGGACCAGAGAGCAGTTTTGCAGCACGTTTGCCCATTATTCTAAAGACAGTTTTTTTTTTTTTTTTAAACCTAGAGAACAGCTGTGTTCAAACAGTCGGACCTGACAGGCTCCCAGATCCCCTCGCGTTCCCTCCTGGGCAGGCAAAAGCACGGACGGCTGAAGGAGATGGCAGCAGGGGGTGGGGTTGCGCCAGCACCAGGATGAAGTGTGGCCATTATTCCACAGCTACGCCGTCTGTGAGACGAAACCGTGCGGGGGGGGCGTCCTGATAGATGGGGTCCATAAATCAGGGCAGCACTGGTGCTGGAGATTGATGCGCAGAAATTCAAATCTCAAACAACATTTGGAGATTAAAGTTGTGCGGCAAGGTTAGAATCTTTGCTCTTTATGAAGGCGGGTGGGACCCGGAATGAATGGTCTCATCAGGGGCTGAGCCAGACCAAGACGCAGGGCAACCTCTCCCAGAAACATCGTTTCTTAGTCATTGTATGCGATAAATCTGCCTTTAACCCTCCTAAAGTGATGGTAAAACCCGACCACTAAGTTAATTAAAAAGAAGCTAAACACCTAAGATTGTATTTTTATCCACTGCACCTTCAAAGTTTGCTATTTTAATTTATTTTAGAGATCTGTCCATTTTGCACGTCCTGGGCGTACACAGGGTCTTGGGCGAGTAATTTACTTTGATGCAGTTGGTTAACATAGCCGCTGACCTTTTGACTGGTGAGTGCATGGATGAGAATAGGGTGAGCTACTGAGACAGCTTCTGTGGAGAAAGGGTAGAGAGAGCTAAAGGTGACTGGTGAGAACAGGGCCCCCTCCACTGGGCCCTCCGCTGGTCTGACACACCAACGTGCCACTTTATTCGTTAGTTAGATTTTCTGTTCCCCGACAGCACCAATCCAGGTTTCAATAAGGCCATTTATATTTAATTTTGCTTTTCGCCCGTCTCTCCGTCGCCCCCTTGAGCTGCCTCTTTGTGTTCGTCTTGTCTGTCAAATTTCATTAGGACAATCCGAGGAACTTGACCTTTCCGCATCCCCACGAGGAGAGACGAGGCGTAGAAAAAAAAAAAAAGTGCCTTAACAGAAATAAGATCGCTCGTTCCCCTCTGAAATTTACAGCGATTGCAGTTCCCCCGCCGCAACGCCTGGCTTACAACATGGCCACAATTGGAGTGGATTTACGTCACCGTGATAAATGCATGTGCACGGTACGTCGGGAAGTCCCTTCCTTATCCTCAGTTCTTTTTTTCGCTCATTGCCAGTCACGGAGTTTGGACGTTTTTTTTCTCCCCCCTTACTCTTCTAAATGGTCAGCCCAGTTTATTTTATGTGACGCCGCGGTCTTAGCAAGCCCCCGACCTGAAGGGGGGAAAGGGCGGGTCCGAGTTGTACATCCCTGGGCTTGTCGGCTGCTAAATACCCCCGCGGAAGCTGTTCTTGTTTTCGGTGCCAGTCTGCGTGGTGCGTCTGTTCGGTCTGTACATGTCACGCACATCTGTTTTCCTACAAAAACGACAGGCTCACAAACCTGTCTGGGAAAGCGCAAAGCCTACCACCAAAACCAAATGCAAAGTTACACATTCATCTGTACTGTGTCCAGCCTGATAAAGAAATGCCATCTACTAGCTAACCATGTATTATATATATTGCTATATATTACAGCAAAAGCAGGGTATTTGGGAAATTAGCCTGGTGTTGAATGTGCTAATGGGAGACCAGGGAGATAGTAACTGACGTTGTTCTGAAGTTTACACAAGCTAAGTAAAATAAAGCTCAATGAAATGAAATGAAAATGAAGAACTGAGAAAGAGGTCTGCACTCTCTCTCTCTCTCTTTGCCGATGAGAAAAAGTAGTGTTGTGCTATTGACCAACACAGCAGCAGACACTCTCTCCGCAGCAGAAGGAGACTTGCGACCATAAGGTCCTCCAGGACATTACAGAGCTGAAAAGCATATCTCACTTTCTCTTCTTCTGTTTCCTTCTCTCTCTCTCTCTCTCTCTCTCTCTCTCTCTCTCTCTCTCTCTCTCTCTCTCTCTCTCTCTCTCTCTCTCTCTAACATCTCTCTAGTTACCAGAGCAGAATAGCATTACTATGTACTAGCAATGTTGTCTTCAGTTATCTCTCACCTATTTCTTTCTTATCTATTCGTCTTCTCTATTGTCTTGTGTCCTCCAATCAAATTCTTTACGATATAGTCTTTGCTACATGCTTACCAGGCCATCTTTCACCATGGATTCAAGTTCATTAGAACAAATTTCAGGACAGAATAGGAATTATTAACCCTTACAAAACGTATACACCCTTAGACCACCTTTCATGCTACAAAACTGTTTACATAGCAGCCTGTCCAGTTTCAGATACAGAAGATCGTTCATTTTCAGATACATGAGCTTGTCCAGTTTCATATACAGCAGCTTGTCCAGTTTCATATACAGAAGATCGTTCATTTTCATATACATGAGCTTGTCCAGTTTCATATACAGCAGCTTGTCCAGTTTCATATACAGCAACTTGCCATTTTCATATACAGCAGCTTGTCCAGTTTCATATACAGCAGCTTGTCCATTTTCATATACAGCAGTTTGTCCAGTTTCATATACAGCAGCTTGTCCATTTTCATATACAACAGTTTGTCCAGTTTCATATACAGCAACTTGTCCAATATACATGAGCTTGTCCAGTTCCATATATAGCAGCTTGTCCAGTTTCATATACATATGAGCTTTTCCAGTTTCATATACAGCAGCTTGTCCAATACACCGCAGCTTTTCCAGTTTCATATACAGCAGGTTGTCCATTTTCATATACAACAGTTTGTCCAGTTTCATACTCAGCAGCTTGTCCAATATACCGCAGCTTGTCCAGTTTCATACACAGCAGCTCATTCAGTTGCATATAAAGCAGCTCAAGGTTGCACTCTGAAGTCTGAAATCTGAATCCTTATTGCCAACAATACAAAAAATTATATTTGTTAAATCCGAACAGAAAAAGATGGATGGAATTCAGTAAAACATTTTATAGGAGTAGCATATTTTCATTATGTATGTTCTTTTCAGAAAGAGTTGTTATAGCTGCTCTTACAAAAAAAAA
>JAOYSI010005420.1:0-13559 GCA_025775065.1 Hiodon alosoides
CCCCCCCCCCCCCCCCCCCCCCCCCCCCCCCCCCCCCCCCCCCCCCCCCCCCCCCCCCCCCCCCCCCCCCCCACGTTGGTCCCTCTCACATATTTAGTTCTCTTAACAAAGAGCCTCTTATCTTTGCCAAACCAGACGTACATTTTAATACGAACATTAAGGTCAAATTAGAAAGCAGAAATGTGCATTTCCTAAATTTCGGGTGTGATTTTGGCCCTTTGCGTCTGGACTAGGGGCAGAGCTGGAGATTAGAAGGATAAAAATGTCTGGCCTAAATAACGCTGACGGTCATTTTTGTATAAACAGAAGTTTGGCAAAAATCATCAACAGAAACTACAACCTTCTACATACAAACAAAGCACACATTTTCAAAGGAACTTCCCATAAAGCATCGCGGCGAAAATGTCAGTTTAATCAACTCGCAAGGCTTACTGCATTCCATATCTTCCTAATTTTGTGCTCCGTCCTGTTTGAAGCACCCCAGGCTAATTGCCTTGGTCAACCTGAATACAAAACGAAAATGCGTATGCATAAATATAAAATGACATCAGGGTGAACATGTGTATTGTGAACCCAGAGCAGAGAACTCTAAGAGCGTGTTTGAATCTCTCGTTTGTCATTGGTTTGAAGGACTGGCAAGCTCAAGGTGTGACTCACAGTAGGTCATATCTAGCCATGTAAATTGGCTGTAGGCATTGTGTCAAACACACACACAGACACACACACAGACACTGATCTGGGAAATTCATACAAGGGAAATCTGGAAATAAGCTGGAGGACCCAACATCACGAACGTACTAAGTTTATCAGGTTCGTCTAGGTGCCCAGTGTCTACAGCGCCTCTGGGCTGTTTTGGCTTTGGTTAAATTCTATTTCAGTTTTTCCATGCAGGGATCCAGACTTGCCCAAACATTCCTTTTTCTTTGGGATGGCAGCATCTGAATCTCGTATTTCACCAGCTGCGCCCTGTAAGCTTACAGGTTGTAAAAGGAAGTGATTGTTGACACATCTTCCTAAGAATCGAGATCTAGAGTACTAGTGAAAATAGTCGGCTGAAAAACATGGCCCAACGATTATGTCAATTTTTCAGGCATTTCACACATATCAGCAGCTGAACACTGGAGAAAACCCTGGAGGCCCTTGGTAGGAGAACTGTTGGTAAAGCAGAAATGGGTTCATCCCCCAAACCAACCCTCGCTGAGCACATGTGTGTCCAGTTCATTAGCCAGATGATTAAGCTGGTGGTCCTAGCTTCTTCTGGTCCTGCATCTGGCTTGTCCGGCTTTTGATCCAAGTCCTGGTCATCATCTGACCTGTTGTCTGACCTCTAACAGTAATGACCTCCGACCACTCTCAGTATCGGTCGCTCCTACGGCCTGACCAACCCTCGGCGCTCTCGCGGTGGTTGTAAAGACAACCCGCAGATCATAATCACAACAATCCCAGTTTTAATCAGCATCGTGATCTTTTTCTCTCCGCCCTTCGGTGTGTAACGAAGATGTTGTGTAACCTGCAGGGCGGGTGGGCGGCAGGTCTTGCTAAACTGCAGTTGAATGCTACAGGAAGTTGGCGGAACCTTAGATAAGTGTGCAGCTATTCATGATTCTCGCTGTGGTTTCCATATCGGAGCGAAAGGGCTGATAGTCCTGGTGTGACCGTGTGGTGAAAGTGCCTGATCCTGCCTCTGTGCTGGGGGGCGTAATAGTGGGGGCTGTTTCCTGAGCAGCTGTGAAGAGCGGGGCAGTTGTGGGCCCCCACGCCTGACCCTGCCCTGCCTCCCTGTTTAACTGTCGAGCCACGCCCATGCTAAACGAGCTGGGCAGGGCTGATTAACACCGTTTTGGGCCTGCTGGCGGACACTGCTGCTGTGAGCTCCTTCGCGATGCGGCTCCATCTGCACAGCGATGGCCTTGACAAGATCACTGGACTTGTCATGTGACCTGGCCTTTAGGTGCTACGAGTCTATCACTTTAGGCTGGGTGCACGGCAGACAGGGACCGCGGGGTTATAAAGGTTCAGTGGGCGGCCTGGTTGAAGAAGTACACTATGTGGCTGGATGGCTATGACCTCACTTCTTTTTCATCTAGAACTAACGCTCTGCCTTCACTTTCCAGTACTTACTGTGGCAAAACCGTTCAATTCCCACGTAATTTGTCATGAACTGCGGTGCACGGCCTACTCTGAAGCAGCATCCATTAGTATCATAAAGCAGAAGCGCTTCAAAATAGGCCGTGCCAAGGTCTGAGGGGGGAGTAGAAAAAACGTTTCTGATGTTGGACCTGGGCGGACGGGACAATGTGGCTGCACAGAGCAGAAAAGTTATACAAAGTTACAGAACAGAATTCTGAATCTGGATCACACAGGGATCACTCTGTGTCGTCCGCTCCGGTCCCTCTTTCTCAGAGAGGCGGGTCGGTGCGGTTAAGTGTCTGTTCTCCAGGGAAACTGATCCATTCTGGTTCTGTCTCTCTCTCTCTCTCTCTCTCTGCTGGGAGATCGGTCCAGTCTGGTTCTGTCTCTCTCTCAGGAATACAAACTGTCAAAACCACCAAAGAAACCACAGGAAAGTGAAACTCATCAAACACAACAGTTTTCAGCAGCAACGCCGTTGAGCAACTGTACCATAACACACACACACACACACACTTGAGGTGGGTGAAATAGTATCCCACCTCTCAGTTCCCTGGGTGTATAAATTGCGAATACTGGAAAGAAAGAAGCAACATGGGCTCTTTGGGAATGGGGCATGTAAACAAACATACAAACACATTTATTTGACAGGCAACATGCTGTGAATTCTGCGTGAAAGCATTTGGGTGAGCTGTTCTGATCCCGGTTGAATGAAAATAAGGCTGTAGAACCTTCCCAGCTTGAGGTCCCTTCTTTCTGAATTCACCTATCTGGCCTCAGAAAATCTTTATCCACTACAGGAGATCTTTATGCAACATTACATACACATGGCTGTTATAGGCTTGTTTGAATGTAAACTAATTTGTGGGGGACACAAAGTGTGGAATATCAGGTCTCACCTGCCCTCTCGCTTCTGGCGGCACGATGATCTCATTCAACGCACCCGGGATTGTAAGTGGATGCTCTGCGTTGTATGCCCCTATTGTGTGAATGTGGGTAAGAACGCCCTCACTGGAGACTGCGCCGCACACGGTTAGGTTGGCCCTCCTTTGGCCTGGCCGACTCACAGTGGCTCTTTGTCCAATGATGATCCTACCACGTCGCCTTACTTTTGAATGTACAGCAAAGGCAGCCAAGGGAAGGCAATCTATGAAGATAGATGGAAGAATTTAAAGAGGACTGGAAACAACACATATACCAGTTAATATGGCCATATGTGTATGCAAATATATGTGTCCATTTATATTTTACACAATATAATTCGTACAATTATTCTAGTGGACCGCAGTCACTTGAAACCGTAATCCTACTGGCTTAATTTCTCATTTACTAATCTTTGTTAAACAATACCCATTAGAGGTCATCCGTGAGTTCCTCAGTGATGACATGAAACGGAGCCAGCGAGAAGACAAAGATAACTAGGTTAAAGAGGAAGAAGAGTTTATGCGCGAGGAGGAAGAGCAGGAAAAAGGAGAAGCGCACAAAATCCGATCCGTCTCGCGCTACGGGTTTGCCCACGCCGCATGGCAGGGAAACCCCATAAGGTGTGACTTGGATGAGGATATCTGGCTGACAGAGCCTGAAGGGTTGGTCACCGTGAGGGAATAAACATATTTGGAAGAGAACATGAGACTGGCTCAGTACATTTGCGATTACAGGGTCACTCTTTTCAGGGTTGGGGGAAATCCACGCATCACACATCAAAACCTGGTGAGGGAAAACTAAACCAGTCCTGGCCAGTGAGTGACTGACTGAGTGACTGAGTGACTGAGTGAGGGAGCATGTGAATGAGTGCATTGTTGTTCATTTTCTTCCTTGAATTTGGGTTTTGGTTTCTGTTCTGGAATGCAAAGGACTCGATACTCATGCGAATGGGTTTAGTTTGACCATGAGAATACCCTGAATGATGGTAGCTGATAACGCAATCACATGTGGCAGTACGAAATTTCAACCTGAGAATATCTCTGTATCTTTATTTTGCCATATATGATGCAATATATCAAATATATTGTTAGGCCCTTGTGTAGTTTTGCATAGAATATTTGCCTTAGCCTACAATACACTGAGGAGAATTAGAATTCCAGTTACAGACAGCATATTTCACACTAAACTTATCACATGCTGTCCTACACTCAGAAACTGTGCATTTACACAGAATGTATAGTTTTATCTCACATTTAAAAGCTGAAACTTTAAATAAAAGGTTTTCACATGCTTCCTCCATTCAACAGTTTTTCTAGATCGCTTAGACACATTTCCTGAAGCATGGTTCCTCTTTACAGAAACAGTTAGCACAAAAAAATAAAACAAAGTTGTCTTGTGGTTTGCAAAACAGCAACATATTTCACATCAACTTCAAAAAGGAGGATTTAAACAGTAGATTTAATTTTCTAATATTTAAAGCAAGATACTGACATCAGATTCAGTATAATAATAATAATAATTATTATTATTATTATGTTGATAAAATGTGATTGTTTCAAAACAAACCACATCAAAACCTGAACTCAGAAGACAGATTAGATGGATTCTGATCCTTACCTTATCCCCATATTGAGTGGATGTGCTTAAACATCCCAGATGGTTAAATCATTGTTAGACGGAGCTATCCCTGTATCTCACTGGAGGTGTTCCTGGTCCTTAATTCCAGTAACGCATTTAAGGACTTCATTCAACTGCTAATTTCCATAATTGATCAACCAATCAATCAAACTTTATTTGATACAGCCCGTTTTTACAATTATAGGATTGGACACAATGCGCTGAACAGTGAGAATCAGAAAATGAGAAAATCCAGTGTCGGTATAAACTTGAAAATGGCCACAGCAGGAATTAAACTATGGCAGCAAAACCAATACAAAAAGCAAACACGTGGTGCGATGTGAGGGACAGTAAAATCGCCATGATGACGCCAGGTCAGAGTCTTTCCTACTGCCCGAGAGAGCGGTCAGACTGACGGAAGGCGGCTGACTCATAGAGAGGAGACAGCAGGAAGAGCCCTTTGCACCGGAAGATTCCATGGTCAAATTCCACCCTCCACCTCAGTGCCTAAGATGGCTAAAGGAGAAACCAAATAGATTGTAATCTGGTTTTAAATATTTAGATTGAGTCTGAGTCTCTTGCTTTTTTTACAGCCTCTTGTGAGCGAACAAATCTCCGAAGACTGTGGGGTCCAGGAGGTCTTTTTAAAACAAAGGGCCATTTAGTACCTTAAAAGTAAGGCATGACACCGTTGACACAAGTCAGCCCGGTGCTCTATGGGTAACCAGTGAGGTTTATTGGTGTGATGTGGACATTTTTATTTATTTCCCCTAGCAGCAACATTTTGCATCAAGTAGTAACGGTTTTATCACAGTGTGTGGGCTGGCAGAAGAACGGGCATCACAATAATCCAGTCTGCAGGAGACAAAACCATGGAAATGTGTTTTTTTTGGTATCCTTTAGACAGAGAAAAATAACCAAAAAAAATGCTGCTCCTGTTTTATTATTTTGAATATTCAATTAGGGATCTGGCTCAATTGTTACACCAAGGTCTTTGACAAGCAAATTTGGAGGTACTGAATAGCCATCACAACTCATTGTATAATTTTTCATGCTGTCACAGTGAGTTTTAGGGCCTAGGATTATCATTTAAGTTTCCCCCAGAATTTCATGGTAGAAAGTTAGATGTCAGCCAGTGTTTTACACCCGTGCGGCCAATCTCTAATTTGGCAATATGCTGGTCCTCGCCTGGTCTCACGGACGGATTGAGCTGTGTGTCGTCTGCATAGCATTGAAAATAAATCCCATGTTTATGAATTACATCACCTAGCGGTAACATGTTTAGGCTGAATAGTAACCCCAGGGCTGACTCACACCCTAACTCTAACCCTAACCCTGTGGGACACCATTCCTAACATCAGATTGAAATCACTCTGATAGGTATGACTTAAACCAGGAGAGAGCAGATCTTTAATACCAATATCATTTTCAAGTCTATTCCAAAGGATCTTATAGTCAATGGTGTTAAAGATTGCTCTGAGTTCAAGAAGCGCTTATACTGACAGAGAGGTGTTATTTAAGGATATCCTATTAATGGACATGAATGTCACTACTATGACACAGTGATTGAGTGATTGACACTTAATAATTTAGGTGTGATCATGGCTGATTTTTACAGCCAGTTGTATATAAACCAGAAAATCAGTGAAACTGATCCAAAAGGAATTGCAGTCTAGAATGCGTTGTTTCATTGTAAGAACAAGCTAGTCATTACTTTTACAGATGTAGAGGCTGACAAATGTCAATGCCTGTTTTGTGCGACCAGTTTGTCTCTTTCCGTCGGCAAAAATGATTAACCAATGAAGAAAACCCAACAGTCGAATGAATCACATGAAGCAGTGGCTGAGTGAAAGTCTCAGGACTGGGAACGTCTGGCAGCCTTTCATTCCCTCACAAGAGGGATTTCCCTCTTTTACTTTAATCTGATGGAGCAAATATGGTGTGTGTGACTGTGTGTGTGTGTGAGAGTGCATGTGTGTGTGTATGTGTGTGTGTGAGAGAGAGAGTGTGTGTGTATGTGTGTGAGTGAGTCTGTGTGTGAGAGAGAGAGTGTGTATGTGTGAGTGAGCCTGTGAAGTGTGTGTTTGTGTATGTGTGTGTGTGTGAGAGAGAGAGAGAGAGAGAGTGACTCTGTGAAAGAGAGAGAGTGTGTGAGTGACTCTCTGAAGTGTGTCTTTGAGAGAGTGTGTGTGTGTTTATGTGTGTGAGTGACTCTGTGAAGTGTGTGTTTGTGTGTGAGTCTGTGTGTGTTTATGTGTGTGAGAGACTCTGTGAAGTGTGTGTTTGTGTATGAGTGTGTGTGTGTGTTTATGTGTGTGAGTGACTCTGTGAAGTGTTTGTGTGTGTGAGAGAGATAGTGAGAGTTACTCTGTGAAATGTGTGTTTGAGAGAGTGTGTGTGTGTGTTTATGTGTGTGAGTGACTCTGTGAAGTGTGTGTTTGTGTGTGAGTCTGTGTCAGTGGGTTGGGTATTGCCTTTACTCCCCCAACGGCTTCATCCATGGTCCAGATGTCTATGTGTCAACTCTGGCTTGCTAATTGTTCTTGACAGGAAACCGGACTGTAAAAATAAGACCGTCTGCTAAGTGAGCACGTGTGGAACAGGGAGGTTTATTCAAATCTTCAGGTAATATGTGCCTTTGTCAGAGATCGACTACCCTCTGTGACATGCACACACATAATCATACGGATACATACTAACTCAGACACACTTTATCACACGGCCTCGCATACACAGACAAACGTATATTGCTAATATATGATATGTATTTCATATATAGCCCCTGTCTATTTACAACTTTGGAACGAAGTGTCGTTTCGTGAAAGGACAGCCCTCAAGCCACTAAGGAAATAAGAGGTATTAAAAATAATGATTTTGACAAAAATAATTTCCAGTTTTATAATTTATTTACATTAACAAAAAATAGCAACACTTGTAAAAGCACTTTTACACAGCAAACTGTTCCAAACCCCTGTAAAAGGGGAGTAAAAATCAAAATAAATACACATTAATGGAATACCTGTTTTTTTTTCACCAATTTGAAATAAAAACCATCTTTTCCAGCTGCTATAAACAAGCTTTATCGACAGACATTTCTACTCATTGGCTTGACAGTAAATGAGCCTCAGCTTAAGAGTTGGCCTGGGCTGGTGTACTATGACTCTTACTGACCCCACGATGGACCTCTTGACAACTGAGTCACTCGGGCTGACTCGACACCCTGGTCCAATGACACGGGTGTGGCCCAGACAGACACCATACATCGGCCTGCTTGATGGGACCATTAAGTAACATGAACAGCTATAAAGCGATGGCCATTCATGTTTGGGGTTAAATGCATTTCACTATACTTGTGCAAGACATCCTATTGATTTTATTTTCTTTTTGACAAATGCACGACAGTAATAGGAGAACTACAGATTAGAAGCAAAAAACTGTACAGTTTTCTAATGCACTATGTTAATGCCTGTTAAAGTGCCAAATATGCATAGGGTTTTTGGCCATCGTGAACAAACTACCAACAAGCCTCTGGAATGAAAATTACCTGATCTAAGAAAAATTACAGAGAGAGTCTTTCTGAAACAATAGCTCAGGGCAGCAGATCCCTGGCATTGATATACCAAGAGGGTCCACAACAGACATGAGACGGGCAGACTCCAGCTGACAGACATCACCTGACAGAATCAATCTGACATTCCAGAACAACAGCATTCTAACTAGACGTACCATGACATGGAAAAAGGAAAAAAAAAACTAGCTGTGGAATGCCGGCGTGGGATTTCGGGCTCGGTGCTTTAGCGTTGTTCCGCCGGAAGAGGGACGTTTTTGGAGGCAGACCAAGATCCACAGATATGACACGGAACTGAGACTTCCTAGAGGGGAAACAGCTTGGAAAAACAACGGAGGGGCTGCTGGCCGAGTTCGCAGGCATGAAGGAACCCAAACACTCCCCATATTGACCTCTGGCTGAGTTCGCAGACATAAAGGAACCCAAACACTCCCCCTATTGACCTCTGGCTGAGTCCACGCACATGAAGGAACCCAAACACTCCCCCTATTGACCTCTGGTCCAGTCCACACACAACCAAACCCAAGTTTCGCTTTGGTCACTTAAAATGCCACTAAGGAGTTTTGAATATCCAGAGAGCAACTTAGCGAAAAGAAAAGCCACACCCTCCACACTAAACGTCCAATCTGGCGGCTCGGTGAAGCCCTCAATCACAGAATCACCTCAATCACAGCCTCTAATACCTAAGACTGTTCTTTGCAACTGCCGAGCGTCAACCCAGCGTCTGTTCTGCAAGCACTGAGGGAAACTGACCCACTGCTGACTTCTGCAGCCGCCTAAAAGACAATGTAAACAAATGCAACACAATACAACAAAACTTCAGGAAACTCAATATTAACATACACGCTGCAAAAACGCCAGCCTCAATGGCCGTTTGTGAAATGTTTTGACGTTAACAACGCAACGCGATCAAACAAAACCAGACTGCTTAATGTTTTTAAAAACCTGAACTTTACAAATTTTCTTCCACTTCGAGTTGCACCAAAATTCAGACCTCTGGTGAAATATGGACTTGTGGTTTCACAGAGATAATTTAACCCTTGATTAAAGCAGGGGTGTTTTTTTCTGAGCTTAACAAGATGAGAGCTTTCATATAGATGGAAATTCCGTGACAACTAGAATTTGGGAATACTGTAATCATCCAGTTGAACTACTGGCCAAATAAGTGTCTACAATTTTGGTCCATTTGGATAAAAAATGTTTTTTTAAATGGTTCTGCCTTGACATAGTTATAAACTAGCATTTATGGAATAATACTGGAGTCTAGAAACGTCTTTTAATACATTTCTAAAAGAAAACTATGGCAAACCGTAAAAAAAAGGTACTTCTCTATTTCTAATAATATATTTCAGAACCCCAAACAAAATGGAATTAAAAAAAACCTATTGCTTGACCCAAAACAATCTTTCGATACAAATGCTTCTGAACTGTAAAAGAAGACTTTTTAGATAAAAAAATAAAAACGATTCTTTATATATATATATATATATTTAATCTCAAGAGATTAATCCTCAGACACATTTATATAAACGAAAAATAATTGTACCACCCACCAGATCAAAATTCACTATGTTAAAACACTGAAGCCGTGTAGTTATACAGGGTAGCACAGTCAATAGCTCACTGAAGCCTTACAGCTGCACATGAAACAGTGTGGTTCCATATGAATAAAACATTAAGAGTTATTGTAACTGAGGACAACGGCAGCGTCCTGGAAAAAAACAAAACCAATGGTGTTCTTGTAAAGGACACCCGCGGCCACTTCCTGTTCGGTTTCTTTCTGCTGAAGGGCGAGCGAGCAAGAGAGTGTGTGTGTGTGTGTGTGTGTGTGTGTGTGTGTGAGAGAGAGAGAGCGAGAGTGAGTGAGTGCGTGTGCGTACGTGTGACAAGTGTGTACGTGTTCACTGGAGGCTTCGAGACTGCTCTGCCTGCAGGGGGCGCCAGTGGCAAGAGCTCAGGGCAGGCACTTGCAGGCATTCTAGGCAGGCCTCAGTGGGTTTTCGGGCCCTTCTTCCAGGAAGACGTCGTCTGTGACCAGGAGAGGCTGCATGGATGCTGTGCTGCTTCCAACCGAGTTTAGGCGCAAGAATGGAATGTTTTCGTCCCTCGAAGTAAACCTGGAGCTGAAGTTCAGGTAGATCTATCGGAAAAGGGAAACAGCGAAGAGTCAACCATCTCTCAGCACAAACAAAGGCGCCAACAAATTATTTCGATCCTTGACAGAAGTCCTTATCAAGATCGAATTACTTGGTTTTACCCTTTATCCATTTATTCTCCAGGTTGCGGAAGTGGTCTCTACAGCAGTACCTTAGCAAGTTGAACAGCCAATTACATTTAACCACAAAGACAAAAAATGGTCCATATGGAGTACAGGAGGTGTCGTACTGAAGTACAAGGGTCCTTTGTTGCCTAGCAACAGGATCGTTACCAAACACGAGTTTCAGGCGGGGCCTGTAAATCCATGTTTGTCACCACCAACCTGTTTTTAAACGCAAAAACAAAAACGTGCTTCATATTCCACATCACACAGAATGTGCGACACAGCAGTATCAGTTTATTTTTGGATTTGTCAGGGGATCAAGGGTGCTTGTGGTTATGTGTGAATGTCTGTAGACGACTGCTTGTTGCAAAGCCATTGAAATCAACAGGCATTCTGGTGTAAGACGGATTCAAAGCTCTGGACGTGGCGATTAGGACTTTTACAAAGGACGACCTACAGAACAGGATGAGTTTGATGGCATTGTGGCGAATAACCTGGCACAGGGGGTTTTATCAGGGTACTTTATGCTGCGGGCATATGATAATGTTTTGGGAGAAATTTTAGAAGCAAAACTTACACTGCATTGTTTTTATTATTATTATTATTATTATTATTATCTTCTTTGAGGACACTGTGTTGGAGAATTATTTTATTCAGTTATTTGACTAAAGCGTATAACAGAAATTGCTTGCCATATATAAATGGCAGAAGAATCCCAGCAACCCCGTCACACGGATGACTAAGTAACCAATGCTATGAATATATTCGCTTTCATGAATATAAATTTTAAGTATAACTGCTATTGGCACCAAATGTAGGCCGTTGGACCCAAGGCTGACTCAAGTTCCAACTCACCTGTTTATAGAAGAGACTGAACAAAACCATATCACCAGCCAGCTCTAGTGTTTACGTCTGGGCCGACTGCCAGCAAAAAACATCGTAGGATAAAAACAAACGGGTTCTCTTTGCGTATTTGCATGCGGCCCATTATTCACTGTTTGGATCGCTCAGCAACGTTTTGTTACGTGAAACACGCGTGCCCTGGCTCAGGTGATACAACATACGTGTTTGGTACTGTCCGACAGCTGCTGTTCTATCTTGTCCACGATCTTCCCAAAGGAGGGTCTCCGGAAGGGGTCGGCGTCCCAGCAGGACTTCATGACCTCGTACCTGCAGGAGAGCAGAGGAGGTATGGGCTTCACAGAGAGACCCTTTCTAACCAAAACCATTGCTCTTCAAAATTGTTTTGCTTTCTTCTCTGAGACACTGCTGAGAAAAAATAGTTAAATAAACAGAAAAGCAAAGCTTGCATTTACGTAGTGGGATTATAGGTGTGGTGTGGAGTGGGGTTATGGGGAAGGTGGGGAGTGGGGTTATTGGGAAGGTGGAGAGTGGGACTGTGGTTAAGTTATATTTAGTTAATTTATACGGTAAAAGTGATTTACACGCCCCTGTTAAATGTATCAAATTGAGCTAGTTTATATATAACAAAATATTGTACTTTCTACAATTTAGCTCAACACACACTTACATTTTACTTGGTGCAAACTCAGGTTCATTCATCCTATAGCCTTCTTTAATCATCTTGTAAAACTTGGAGTCCACAGGCATTCCAGGATAGGGGCTACTGCCTGTAGGGCACGAAAATAAAAAAACAAAAAATAAAACTTAATCTCAGGTTTGCCGAGACAGTACAGCATGAACCATAGAAAGACCTGAGAGACTTACCCAGAGAGAAAATCTCCCACAGCAGGATACCGTAGGACCAGACGTCACTCTCAAACGTGTAAACACACTCGAAGATGCTCTCAGGAGACATCCACTTCACGGGAAGCCGGGCCTGGGGAGGAAACGCATTACAGCATTTGGCTTACCCACACAGGAAACGCATCATCACAAAGATGTTATTCCTGCAGGACGTGCACCATCACTATCAGCGGAATCCCTTTCTCCAGGACAATTTTTGATGCATGAGCACACAAATACACACGGCGACACACACACACACAAAGTGCAGACTGCTGCTTTTGCTAGGAAGGCACGGAAGATGTGTAATGGCAATGGCAGTTGTGTAGTCGCCAACAGAACACCTGAGAATGATGGCCAGGTTCATGATGTTGGCCCAGTACAAGTGTCTTAGAATCTGAGAGACCTCTAGTCTGACCTCTAGTCCCCCGCTTAGACTTACGTTGCCTTTGACTACGTAATTAGAGTCTGTGGTGATGTCTCGGGCCAATCCAAAGTCACAGATCTTCGCCACTCGGCCCCGTGTGAGGAGAATGTTCCGGGCTGCCAGATCTCTATGGATACACTGACACATGGCACAGACTGTTAAAATCAAGCAAATGCACAGACACATGACAATAAAAGCACTCCAACTCATAATATTCCTATACACACACACACATATATATATATATATACACGGGCCAACCCTATATTCCTGCATGGGTGATCAGTATTTCAACACCATGTTCAAACATGTATCCTAGACAAGGAAAGGTGATCTTACATTTTTAGAAGCGAGGAAGTCCATGCCTTTGGCCACCTGATACGAGACGCTCAGCAGGTCCTCGGTGTCGAGTGACATGCTGTCCTCATGCAACATCTCAGCCAGAAGATCTTTATCACCACAAGAACCTGCTGAATGGTCTGAGAACAGAGACAGTGGCGTGGTCGGTCAATGCGCCCTTTAAACTCTGCATGCTCAGCCATAACTTCACACGGTCTTGACCTCATCATCCGTTCTCAGCACGCGCGAACAAGTGCACGGAGGGTCTGTTCTGCTTTCTGAAATGTGTTGATTGTCCAAACACTCATGAGGACGAAGGTGGAAAGTTTTGCACGGTGACGGGAGAAACAGAAGCGCCCGTTTTGGGTTTTTTCGCCACGTCATCTGGGTCTTTCAGCTCGCACTTCGTTAGTGAATCGTTACCAGAGCACGTATAACATTGGAACACCACTTCAAACACAACAAACATGACCTAAGCGGCCCGGGGGGGGGGGGGGGGGGGGGGGGGGGGGGGGGGGGGGGGGGGGGGGGGGGGGGGGGGGGGGGGC
>JAOYSI010005421.1:0-13559 GCA_025775065.1 Hiodon alosoides
ACAATGTTAAACAGTACTAAAACAGCCGTAAAACAAACAAAACGCATACTCTAATTCAGATAAATATTGGGTCTATGTGTATGATTATAATCAAGTCACAGCTCATTATAATGGGAACCAATAATAATAAAAAATTAAATAAAATACAATTTAAAGGAGTAGTTATGATGCCTGACCAATGGGATGCTCCCTGATACACGTTAAATGTGTATTTCCACATTAGATTTTGACAGTACCCTGTTTAAAAAAATAAAAAATAAAAATGAAATGTGAAAGGAAGTAATTTCCTCCAACTCACCCCAGGCAGTCTTTCTGTGTAAACAATTAACTTCTGAAAGCATCTGTACAAATAACAGTTCCCATCAGCTCCAGAGCTCTGTGAACTAGGGCAAACAGCAGCGAAAATGTTGATGGATAGATTTTGATGAAGAACTGTTACCTCGGGCAAACAATTGTTGATAGGAATGAAACAAATTAAACACCAAAAATGCAGGTGGCACTTGAAGTTAAATATTATCTGTTATTAAACAACAATATCCATACCGAATCAAAAGGTAACAGTGGCCTAAAATAAATTTTTATGAATGTCAGTTTTGTTATATTGTATTTTTAGTGTAACATTAAATATATACATGTTAATTATGTTTTTTTGTTGTTGTTTTTTATGCTTGTAAAACATCAAACACTTGTTTTAACCATCACGGTAAGGCTAGCTTGACATTATGTCCTTGGACTCAGTGGCTTGGATTTTCATGAATATGATCTGTTTGAGTAGGTGTTCACAGGGACATTCAGTTCAGAATGCACATGGGGTGAATTCTGTCTTTGAAGCGAACAGCCAGGAATTGCAGTTTTAAGATAACTCTAGACAAATTGTATTCCTTCCAGAGTATAACCAGGATCAATGACTAGTTTATTTACACAAACCAGCTTTATTTAAACCCAAATTAATCCTAAATGAACTCCACTGCAGCTGAAGTTATCCGACAGTATATTTGCTGTTTTGCCTAATGCATGTGGATATATAAATTAGTATAAAAAGGCAATTCATGTGTTACATTCAAATTTTTGATTTTTTTGAAAGCAGTGGATGTGCTTGCATGTTTGTCTGCTATTTGAAATCGGCCCTTGCCTATATGTAGTATGTTACTTTTACTAGGGATCCCTTTTTAAAAGTGCTGCATTTAAACTGAGAGCCAACAACTAAAATGTCACAGGATTTTCTGAACAGCAGGGCTGCAAAATAAAACTGATAGCCATTTGAAGAACTGTGGTTTGATTTTGTGCACTTTATAACACACTGCAATAACTGTATTCAATTGGAAGCTTATCTACAGTGGCTGTTAAATGTATGATGAAAAAGAAAACGCAAAAATATCTTCTGGGTTTTGCTTCAAACTCTGACCAGCAATCTTGCTACTTGTTGATTCTGTGTTTTGATTCTGATTCATCTTGACTCCCGTGTGTAGGTTATATTTCAAGTGCTTGGTGTTGCTTCATTATGAACCCAAAGCAGTGGCTCTTATCACATCTGAAATTCTCACAGCGTGGCACTCCAGCTGGCACAGAGTGCATGAAAAACAGTGCGTAATACATGCAGCTGTCATCATGTGACAGTTTTCTTGCAGAGCAGTGGTTTCACTCCAGATAATTGCATCCAGTACTGTGGCTCCTGCCCATTTAATGAGGTGTGGAAACCACTACATGGACCCATTCTTAACTGCAACATGTTCAAGCTATTTAATCGAACAAAACTAAGTGTGCAGAGAAAAATCTGAAATTTTGCAACATTATCTGACATGACATAGAATTTCTCCTATGTACAAAATGCAACTAAAACATTTTTAAAACTGTTTAGCTCTTGCTAATGCATTAGTACAGTTACTCAGTATAGGACATTAAAATAACTGAAAAAAGTGCGGAACAAACTAATGTTGATGTGAACTCAAATAGAAACTAGTCAAGCCGAATTTATGCTTTGAGTAGAATATAAATAAGTAGCATATTTAGTCTTTCCAAGTTACCTCTCAGCATCTAATTTACATCTGGGAACACTTGGTGAGAACGTTTGTACGAGGATGCCTCATGAGTGGCTCAGGTGCTTACCTGAGTGCAGACTGAGCCTTCTGAGGATGACTTCACAGGTTTTACACCGGTTCATATCATTTTCCGATTGTGACCGAGGGGGCCCAGGGCTCCAATTGGCAGAGCATTGCCCAGTCTGTGGGGGAGGGTTGATATTGGCAGGTCTTCTCTTACCAGCGTCTCCTGTCGGCTACAGGCTGGCAGTGCAATAGGGAGGGATGTGGCTCTCCTCCAATAGGCACAAAACCTCTTGTGAGTGTTATATAGACATACCTCCTCACACTCCTCACACTTGCTTGGTAGAGACAAGCCAAGAGGCATTACCACAATTGGTGATTCCAAGTTGGGGGAGAAAACTAAATAATTTTTGATTCCAAAAGAATAATAACTAAAAATAGAGGAAGGAAACCATCAGAAACTGCAGGCCACTGAAAAGGATAACCTGCAATAGCACAACCAACGCAGTGCAGGAATTAAGTCACACTTTTCTGTTTGCTGAATATAAACAGCCCCATTGTGTCTTTCAACATTTGACATTCAACAAGTCCAGACTTTGACAACCCTCAAATCACATTTAATGAAATTGTATTTAATTGAGTTTTAATTTAATTTAATTGTTTTTTTTTTGGGTTGTTGTTGTAAATATATTGTTTCTTCTACTCATAAATGCTATTAAATACAGTTATGTAGAAAGCAGTTTGCCAAATTTTTGATTTGGTCCCACCAGGTCTTCTGCTTTTTAAGATCTCAGGCAATTAAAATGACACTAAAACCTTCTTCATCACATTGACCACCACTATTTTTTATGCTTTTAAAGCAAGTGCAACATCAACAAGATGTGCACATGAGAGTTAAGTGCATCTGCTTGCCTCAACAAATCCTGCAGTAAAATAGACTCCTTTTCAATGTGGCAGTCAAAAATTGTCGACTACGGGACACAAAACAGCTGGAGCACTTGGAAAATATGTTACCTGGAAATTATCGGGTAAATGAATCATGAAGTCTGAAAATGCCCATTTATCAAGCAGCATATGAAATGTCTGATCACAGCATCAGTCAAGCCTGACATCCTACACATGCCAGTCTGTATCGCGCAGTAGGGGAGGCAATCAACGTACTTGAAAATAAAGCAACACAAATTAGTATGTAAAAGGAGCAGATTAACAACCATCAGCCACACATTTTAATGTGTGAGGACAGATTTTTAATTCTTATCATACATTTTTGAACTGATGCACATTTTCTCTTTACCCCTATCCCCCCCCCCCAAAAAAAATGCAAACATTAAAAAGCAAGTATGCATATAATTTTACCAGTTGTAGTTTGCAAATAGAAAATAATAACAAGTATCGTTCTTTAGCACTTATGCTAAATATTCCTTCTGCACATACCCTAAACATGGCCCATAATGTGCTTTTGTCATCTTCTTGCTTACTTTCCACCACTGAATGATTAGATAGACATATTAATTTCTCAGTATTTACTATGGACAGACTCTCATGTGGTACTTGGTGATTCTTAGTGTTCCATCCCAGAACATCCAGAATCACATGCAGTACACCCAGAATATGGTTCTATATCACTACATATAAAGCATTGCTTTCTTTGTAAGGGGAGGTAAGATAAAAAATATCTCAGTGTACAGTATACAGTTGAGTTGATTTCAGACAAATTAATATAAAAAATATTTTTTTATTTATTGTATATTTATCTTGTACTTTGCCCACATTGACAATCAAACAGGGAATACTACAGCAATTTTCAGAAATCCTTTTAGGAAGAGATGGTAGTGAGGGCCAGCATGACTCTCCCAAAAAGCAAATATTGCCAGAGGGCAAACGAGAGAGAGAGAGGAAATAAAAAAATAAAATACAATTTTTTTAACACTGTCCAAACAAGTAGTGCAGCACAAATATCATTTATTTACAGGATATTTATACAAGGGGTTAGTAGGGTAACTTTTCACCACACCAGGAAACCAACACTAATGCACAGCTTCCCATAATGAGAAAGAAGAGAGGTTCATAGAATTTGAAATTTGAAGTATTTCAATTACAAAACATCAATACAGGTATTTATTATATGATACTAATATGAGATTATATTGATGCCCTATTATTTCTTTATTTAAGGTCTAAACGGAAATTTGGGGGGGGGCTTATTAGACGGGCACTATGCAGTGAACCAGAGGAAAATGGCTTTCTTGCACACAATTCCACAACATTTCCATGTAACCAACCTTCTCATTTTTTTTCTATTGTCTTTGATGTCCAGAATGGTTCACAATCTTGCACAACCTTGCCCTTCTTCCCATCATTGTACTATCATCTAAAAAAAATAACTGACCGAATATGAATGCTGTTTTGTAGTAGAGTTACTGTAATAGTAACTGTAAATGATATTTAGGAGTTATCACAGTGCCATTATATATTGGCGCTTTTTTTTCACTCTCCTTCATTTGTTAATTTGTGAACATCAAAGTTTGATTGGGTAATGCACTGAGACCAGTAGCAGAAATGGTGTCATACAAAAGAACAGAACAGAACAATGTAAACATACGATCTAAAAACTAAGTTGCGATACGAACACATGGGAACTGATTAATGCAACAAAGCAGAAGTTACACACCTGACTTCTACAGAATTGCAGCATGTTGAAATACAAGGCAAGTTTGAACCGAAAACACATTGTTTCAAGCTAAACGAACCAGACCGAGTCCAATTGAAACTGAACTGAAGGCCAGCGTGTGACCAAATAAAAACATGCTAATCACATTTAACAACATTGTATTTACTGGTGTTTCTTGTTGTTGTAAGTATCTTATGTATTCTACTCATCAAAAGAAAACGCTATTAAATAGTGTTTAATAGTTATGTGAAGTGCGATTAGCGGGTTGGCAAAGTTTTTGGCAAAGTCTTTTGGCATATGGTCCCACCCCTATTGTGGATGCAGCCAAATCTGGTATTTTGTACCTTATTTGGGATTAAAATGTAGTATTTACTTAAATGTATATATAAAATGCATTCCAAGTATTCACCCCTCTGAGTTACTACTTCATTGAAACTTCACTGAACCTTAGGCAGCAAGTAAAGACAGGATCTTATGGATAAGTCTATGGATAACTTAACAGGATTTTTTTATTTAGCCAATTCTGGAAGAATTCCAGACCTTGTCTGGGCCAGTAAAATATATGAATGTCCTTCTTGTTGCACCAATACAGTGTTGCTTTGACCTTTTATGCATCACTTATGGGTCACTTTATTAGAATGGAGCAGGTTTTCTCATTTCTCCTATACTTTTACCCCACAATCCTTACATGCTAGCCAGTAATGCTGGTGTTGACTCGGTGATGCACTCTTTGCATTCATACCAGAAGGTTTCAAAATGTTTTGTTACAAACATTTGCAATAATGATGAAATAAGCTTAAGATTATTAAGGCAATTTATGTATGAGTCTCAATGTATGTTTTTTATATTTCATAATACCACTGAAAATAATCAGGCAAATAAAAAATAAAAAACAGGCAAACATCATGACCATCCATACATCCAGCTTTTTTCTGACATGACTTAAATGGGTTCTCAGAAAAAATAGTATTTTTAAGTTACCCATTTCATGAGCAAGAAAAGAACAACACTGGCTAAAGTGTTGGGGGGGGAATTAAACTGTCAGATCAGTGAGGAAGCCTGTGTTTAGATGAGTATTCTGACATGGACTCATGCCACCTGTGATTTTCATTGAGATCACAAGCTAACTCTTACCAGGGTGCTGATACACAGAAAGGTCATGTTTTTATCCGGAAGGGGTAACATGCATTAACAAGCTTGGTTGCCAGTTTCAGCTGCAGTCATGATGTCTTACTTTCTACACGACCTCACCCATTGAGCTCTAAATGGTTTCTATTACATTTTGGGTAATTATTATATTTAACATTTTTAATAATACTTATGAGAGGTAATGTTTGGGGCAAGACTTGACTTGGCTGGAAGTTATTTTCTTCTGACTGACAGTGTATCCACTGGCACCACAAAGTAAAGTAAACTAGAGCTTTTAAGACATCTTGAACATTATGTACATGAAGAAAAAGAAAAAAGGAAAACAAATCTGTGTCCTTTAAAGCTCAATTCTCAGAACCAATATTCATTGTGTTTTGTAGAATTAGCATTAAAATTGGGCCTCAGGTTTAGATTATTGTTGTTGTATCCTGCATCGTGTTAAAAATGTGGATTTAAATTTTTCAGGGTAAAAACTCGTGGTAAACTTTAAACTCTCATTTAGGTAAATTACATTCAGGGATTAATTTCCCTGGCCAGTTAATCCTAATTTGTGTGTCATATAATCGGGATAATATTTAAAAATATTTGTCAATGGACAAAATCTCCTCCTTCATAATTAAAGCATTAACCTTCCAATTTCTCAGTTTAAATATATAAATACAAATATTTGTTCATGTTTATTACGTCTATCACTCCAAAAGTTACATTGAAACTGAAGCAGAATGTTTTCAGGCTCTGACAATAGCATAAATTTGCTGTTATTCAAATGAAATAATTGCCAGTCATATGGCTCAACAAGCAATAAATATGCCTATACTAGACTACAGCCTTTGAGGACTTTTCATAATGATTTTATGAATTGTGTTATGGCATTCTTAGAATCTTTTTCCTTCTTGACCTGAAATATTTATTGATTTTATTCTTTTAAAAGTGTAGCCTATATGGTTGCGTCAAACATGTCTGCCACCATTACACAACTGGTGGTCAAGTGCCAATGATGAAGACCATAAGGTGGGTGGTGAGCGAACTTTTCAGCCTGCATGCTCTGTGCACCTCTTATTTCTGGTTGCTTTGCATTGCCCCCCTTTTTACAAATTAGCTAGTGAAATTATCACGTCAATATGTATGTAATAGGTGTGTACTCAAACAAGAATAACATATTCATATAAGCTTGAATAAGCATGCGTTTTTTTTCATCATAATATATTATTTGCTCTTGGGATTTCTAAAATGCACTCAAGCTTGGCTTACTTTGAGATTTTGTTTCATTTAATAGATACATTTTAGGGAGTTAAAGTAATTAATTGATCTGTACTTCTGCTTTTTTATTTAATATCAAGGACAAATTATATTGAATCTCATAAATCACTTTACAAAAGGTGTAGCTGCATCATAGAACATAATAGCCTTCATCAAAAGGAAATCTATGCATGTTTGGCATAGATTAGGTTTGTACATTTTCATTTATAAAATAATTTTGAAAAATGTTTAAAATATGCTTGTTTGTATATGAATATGTATATTAAGTTAATTTGGGTTGAGTTAAGGCTAGTATGACGATCATATCAGATTTTATTATAACTGAGAGCTATGAGGGTCATGCTGTTAGTTGTTTTTGTATGCAAAAAAATGACAGGTCTCCCTAATCAAGAATGCATAATATCAGAATTCTACATTCTAGAAATTTAAGCTTGAGCTTGAATTATAACTTTAAAAATATTTTGGTAGCTTCTATAACATCGATCGTCTATTAGTAGGCTATGAGTCTAAACTTTATTTAACTTAACCAACTATTGAACATATTTGCCCCACAAACATTTTGAATCTTTAGCAGTTTTCCATAGCATGAGGCAGCAATGTGCTACTTGGCTGCGGATGTGTGTGTGCGCTGTTTAGCAAGCAACAAGAGAGCAAGCAGACCCCAAGTGGGAATACTGTCTGGAAAAGAACAGACACTTTAGACATAAAGCCATTATTTTGCCTGTTTATGAATACTTGCAAAGGAAACTGACAACATTAGAGAAAAAAAAAACCATCTCTGCATTTTCTTGTGTGTTTGTAGAACATTTTATAGAAAACTAAGCCCACTTTGTTTTTAAAAAATACCAAATCCAGATACATATACTACATGGCCAAAAGTATGTGGATACCTGTTCATAAAATCACATTCCAAAATCAGTGGCGTTAATGTGGAGTTTGTCCCCCTTTGCTGCTATTACAGAGAGCATTGCATTATGGAATGAATGTTGGGCGAATAGTCACAAAGGTTTTTGATGGGGTTAAGGTTAGAGCTTTGAGCAGGCCAGTCAAGTTCTTCCACACTGATCTCAACAAACAATTTCTGTATTCACTTTGTGCATATGGAATTGTCTGAAACCCGAAACAGCCTTCCCCAAATTGTTGCCACGAAGTTGGAAGCACAGAATCATCAAGAATGTCATAGCATGCTGTAGTGTTAAGAATTCCCTTTACTGGAACTAAGGGGTCTTGCCTGTACCATGAAAGACAGCCCCAGACCATCATTCCACCTCCACTAAACTTTAAAGATTGTTCCATTTTTTCAGCCAGGAAGTGTTCTCCTGGCATCCACTAAACCCAGATTATTTCCTCAGACAACCAAATGATGAAGTCAGATTCATAACTCCAGAGAACACGTTTCCATAGCTCGAAAGTCCAATGGCAGCGAGCTTTACACCATTCCTGTTGACACTTGGTATTGCGCATGGTGATTTAAGGGTTGTGTCCGGCTGCTCGGCCCATTTCACAAAGATCTTGGCGAACAGTTCTTCAGCAGATTTTGCCTCCAGAGGCTACTTGGAACTCGGTAGTATGTGCTGCAAACAAGGACAGGCAATTTTTACACGCTGTGAGCTCCAGCACTCAGCGGTCCTGTTTTGAAAGCTAGAACTTCGTAGCTGAGCTGTTGTAGCCATTTCCACTTCACAATGACAGCACATATTATTGATGGGGCAGCTTTAGTAGGGCAGAAATTTGATGAACTCACTTTTTCGAAAGGTTTTTTTTTTATTATGGAGATTGCATTGGCTATGTGCTAGATTTCAGAAGTGATGCTGAAATAGCCGAATTCTCAAATTTTAAGGGGCGTCCACATACTTAAAGGAGCCATGTAGTACAGTTGGACTAGAGGTTCCTTGCTGATTGGATTAAAGGCATTTCCCCCTCGACATCACTGCCAGCCAACTGATTTCAACCTCCTGGCCCAGGCAGCAATCCCCAATTTTGCGCTGCTGCCCTCCCATTTACAGTCAGCAAGTGAGCAGGATTTGGACCTGTGAAATCTTGCTCCTGGAGTCTGCACTCTGGCCTTTACTCACTGAGCCACTCAGGAGGTAGCACATAATCATTAAATTAAATTTTAAACTTTTTTCTGAAGATCAGGATAACTTTTAATAATTCTCAAATGCTTTTATCTATTGTCATAAAACTACTGACGTGTAATATCCTGAATAAGGAAATTATTTAACAAATATAATATAAAAAGATTTCAATAATAGTCATCATAATATTAACAGGGCTTAAATAAAAAGTATTGTTTTTTACATTGAGCTGTTTGGTTGTTCTTTTAGTGGGCATCTAACTGCTGAAGATCTTTAAAATCTCTAGGCCACATTATATAGCTATATATTTTGGATGTAATTACAGACAGAAAAGTTCAAGTGTGGCAGATGTATTAATTGAAAGGGAAGTTCAAGGGTAAAGGCTAGACCGGTCATTTATATTTGAATAGAGAGTTGATTGATGGCAACCTGACTACATGCTGCTACAAGAAAAGGTTGTGAGAATTATTGCATGTTCATCCAGACATCCATTCCAGAGAGACAAGGCACTTCTTTGTTTTGCTCATATATCAATAGCATTTCAGCAAGAGGAAAATGTAGCAATGGGGCACCAGTATTAATCGAGACCAACTAAACATGGGTATAAAGTCCTCTTAAATTACAAGTGACACACGTGGCTCATAGACCTATACAACAGTTTATACTCTTGAGAGAATATAGTTAATGTTATTATGGTTCTAGTTGGATACCGATTGTCACGATATTAAGCTATCATGTCCTCCTTATCAAACACATAAAGAGTATGCATTGATAGAAGCTCATAAAACCTGAAAAGAATAGAGTAATGGATAATTGATTATTAGTTAGTATGGTAGGGTATGAGTATCTTACCTTACCAGAATAACTAAACCAAACCGAACAATACCATTTTTGTTTGATAGATTTGTTTTTCATTCCAAAATTCAAGAAAATGGCAGCACATGTTACACCTTACTCAGCTAAAACTGCCATTTTGCAGGATTTTATGTGCACTGAAATAAAACAAACTAATTCAATTAAAGTTTAAAGTAAACAAACTCTAAAATGACAGCTCAGAAGGTGATATATTACTAGTGTTATTAAAGTGTTTCTCTTACAAACCACCAAGAAATAAAATTTCCTAACTGTATTACATTTAAATAAATACAATTGTGAATTATTAATTTGCTGTACATGAAAAACCGATCAGCTGTTTTACTTTTCTTACAACTGCTGTAGATGTGATGCGATTAAAAGATAAAAGATAAATCTTATTCTGGGTATAAGATCGTCAGGAAATGTGAAACAGCAAGTAAGTAACCTTTTTTTTTTTTATTAATCTTGCTTTCAGTCAATACTGTATTTGTAAGATTTGTAATATCAACAAGCACAGATGTTAATTACAGGACTGTTATATCCACCATAAATGTAAAATAGGGTTGCTTCATCAGTTTATTGCTTTAATGAGAGCTCCAGATCCATCAAACTTGATCGATTTCAGAGCTATATCATCAAAACTGCATGAAATTACAAGTTTCTACAGCATGTAAGGACTACCATCAGCATTTTCTTCTGAACTTCTGCCCTATGAAAACCATTCAACATCTATGTTAAAATAATTTCAGAGCAATGTTCCAAAATGTTAAAATAATTCAGCATCTAAAAAGTAAAAATATTTCCCTTCAATTCCTTTCCTGAATAAAAGCAAGGATTTCCCTCAGAACATCTGCAACCCTGATTTGCCTTTCTTTCTCTAGCATCTGAACTGGTGGCCGCATGGGCCCACAGAAATCAACTGTTCTGCTCTGTCTCTCTTTCCCTCCTTTTCATCATTTCACCTGAACATCAGGTAATCTCTGTAACTGCGTCAGGTAACCGTGTAATTATGTTTCTACATTGTCCTCTTGGGGCCTGCTTGATAATTTTCTAGACATGCTGGACTCCTCATCAAAGTCCCCAAGGACAATGCCCCGCTGGTCCTCCCCAGGGAGGACAATCACCTTGACAACAGCGCCCACTCTGCCGGTTTCCTTGAACGGCAGCACTCGTAACCTTCCTTTCACACCGTCTCTTCTCACGAGTTAAATGGGAAGCATCCTGCACCTGCATCCGTAATATATTTCTATTGCACCATATCTCTATTCTCCTTTTCTGTCCCTCTGTCATGTACTCCACCTTCCTTGCATCTAACTCCAAGGGTTAACCGCTGCAGGTTATGTTGAACTGCTGATTCCAAGCCATGTTGTGACTGTTGTAAACGCTACTTTATATGACCTCTTTGGTATATATTTCGATGCTTCGATCCTCATGACAATCTATTTGAGCTGCTACGCAATATATAATTGTACTACATCTTACCTGATATGTTAAGCCAGCTGAAAAGTGTTTTGAGAGAGACGATATCTAAAGCTGAAAATGTTTTTCTCTATGTGCAATAGCATTCATGAGCTCACTTTTAAATCACCAGGCTGTATTAAAAAAAAAAACTAAAGGAGTAATTTGTAAGTTTATTTATAAGAGAAAAGATGGCCAGCCGAGAGGCTAAGCTAGTACAGGTTCATGCTCAAGGCTGACACTTACAGTGTCGGTGGGGATAAACTCCCCTTCAATTGTGATTAACTGCCCATACAGAATGTGTAGCTTCCTGTACATTAAATGACCACAAGTTGTGTGGCACAAAGTTGTGTCCGTCTGCACCGCATTGTCCCTCTGTGTGGTCTAGTTGTTCGTAACGACAAGTCGATATAAGATACAACAATTGGTGATTCCAAAATTTTGTAAAAGTGTTTAGTAAGAGCTTTGAAACGTTAAATGAAATAAGGAGTTCAGTTTATCATTGCACAGTCTCCCCTATCTATAAACATTACTCTAGCAAAGCAAAAAAATAATTTGAATGGCTCAAAAGTCAACTCTAATCCATTACTTTGAAAGATTGAAAGGTGGCAGTAATATATATATATATATATATAGTCAATTCATCATGCACCTTAATTAGCTTGTGACTTACACAAAAATGGATTTGTCCCATTACTGAATGCCCTTTGCTGAGTGAAAATCAAGAAAAGAAAAAAAATGACTGAGACCACGGAGACATATTTGCAAATATTTAGATCAAATCCCTTAGGAAGGAACACATAATCTATCCAAAAAATTTAGATCAGTCTTGGCATTGAGTATTTTACACTGCATGAGATTACGGTCAGGCAGGAATGGAAATAAATTTACCCAGCTCCAGTTATACAAGCATGTTAGGGGACATTGCACCCTTGCATGCAACGACTGAACAAAAGGCAAAGTGACAAATAATAGCTCCCATCTGTCATTAATCAATATTTCTTAATGTAACTGAATCAACCAAGATTCAATCTAGGGTAGTGCCAACTTTGATAAATCTCATTAAGTCTTTTTTTTTTTTTGCAATCATTTACATTATTCCCTCCCATTCCAGTGTCAGCAACTTGTTTAGGGGAAGTTAATACCACATATTAATGACAGTGATTGGAATTTATTCTGTTAACAGCCATATAGTGTAAAATATGTTAGATTAAAGAAAGAAGTGTAATAAATACATGTATACACAAAAATATAAAACTGAAAGAGATGCTGCTTCATAGCTCTCTCTGTGTAGGAAATAGTATTATTGTTTGTATGTAATAAAATGCATACATACATACAGTATATGGACAAAAGTATTGGGCTACACCTCTTAATCATTGAATTCAGGTGTTTCACTCTGTCCCATTGCCACAGGAGTATAAAATCAAGCACCTACCTATGCAGTCTGTCTTTACAAACATTTGTGAAAGAATGGGTCGTTCTAAAGAGCTCACTGAATTTGTACTGTAATAGGATGCCGACGTTGCAACAAGTCAGTTTGTGAAATTTCTTCTCTCCTAGATATTCCACGATCAACTGTAAGTGGTATTATTGCAAAGTGGAAGCGTTTAGGAAACACAGCAACTCAGCCACAAAGTGGCAGACCACATAAAGTTACAGAGCGGGGTCGCCGAGTGCTGAGGTGCATAGTGCGTAAAAGTCGCCAACGCTCTGCTGACTAAATAACTGCAGAGTTCCGAACCGCCTCTGGCATTAACATCTGCAAAAAAATTGTGCGCCAGGAGCTTCATGGCAAGGGTTTCCATGGTCGAGCAGTTGTATGCCAAGCGTCAGATGGAGTGGTGTAAAGCATGCCGCCACTAGACTCTGGAGCAGTGGAAACATGTTCTGTGGAATGACGAATCACGCTTCTCTATCTTGGCATGGTCTGATGGGCGAGTCTGGGTTTGACGAATGCCAGGAGAACGTTTTCTGCCTGACTGCATTGTGCCAACTGTAAAGTTTGGTGGAGGAGGGATAATGCTATGGGGTTGTTTTTCTGGG
>JAOYSI010005422.1:0-13559 GCA_025775065.1 Hiodon alosoides
AGGAACCAGGCTTAGAGGGGGAGCCCATCCTCTGCTGGCCAGCACTGGGAGTTAAATTAAGTAAGTTAAATGTCCAACCTTAACTTTTTAATATTAGGAACGACTGAAGCACGTAAGCCGTGAATGGAAACCGGCTGGATCAGTAACCGAAGAGTGGTTTTGCCTACACATGCTTGCCTTCACAGAACAAAAGTGTGGCCTTGAGGAACAGGCTCAACGATTATAAAAGGGAGAGAGGAGACCGTAAGAGATATTGCGTGTGCTTCACTTGCCTACCGATTAAAACAGCCTGTTCATTCCCCCCCCCCCCCCAATGGCTGCTTCTCTGTTGAGTCGTGGTGCTTTAATCAGAATGTAACCGTCTTTGTGCTGTCTTTCCATTAGGGGGATAAAATATTACATAATGACAGAAAAATCAGCGCAGAAGTGGTAATCAGCAAAAAAAAAGAAAAAGAAATGCTATATTTAAACTAAACACTCGGACAGTTTTTCCACGGTAGGGCATTGTGGTAGAAAATATAAGTGGTCATTATTCATTTAATCAAAGCAGCACAGTGGCACGATACTGTGGCCTGCAGCAGAAAGAGAGAGAAAATTCACAGAAGAAAATGTCCTAATCACTCTTTTAGGCACGAATGTTATTTCCCCAAAGGCTTGGCTTTGTGCGGGTCCACGTATCACTGCAGTCTGCAGACAGAGAGGGCACGACCGGGTCGCTCACCACGCAGCTTATAGAGACCCCACTTTGTCTGTGCATCCACCAGGCTCATGGGGGTGTGGGCGGGGGCGGGGCAGGGAGAGCTGAGAGGAGTCGGCGGAGAGCCAGTCCGCGGTGGAGGAGCTGAAGTTATCAAACTGATCTCCCCGCCCATCAAACACAGCCAACTGCAGCACCGTGGGCCTGTTGCAAGGCTCCGATAGCTAGGGGGCATCGGGTGAAACAGGGCGCGCTTCACAGAGAAGTATTTCGAGTATCTAAACCCTGCACATGACGCATACTGACCCTAACCCTAACTGAGTCATGAGAGATCGGGGGATAATAAGCGGGGGTTAAACTGGTGAAGAGATGCAAAGCACTCACCATGCTGGATGGGTGTTGGAGCTGGGGGCACAGCAGGGAGGCCAGAGGTACCGGAGGAGGAGACTGGTTGGGACACCACAACCCACCCTCGCTCGGGCCTCCGTCATTGAGGGTTTAGAACAAGCCACTGCAAGACACACAGCACACACAACGGTTCATCACCCTACACTGTGAGAACTAGCCGATAGAATAATGTTACCATCACTATTTCATATATTTTAAGCAAATGCTTTTATCCAGGCTTACTATCAGTGCTCAAGCAAATCCTAAGCAAGTGCTAAGTACTTCATCACTGTCATAGCGGATACTAAGGAGCTTAATGTGACAAAGCAAACAATTACGCCTTTACTTGCATCCCACAGCCAGACTGCAGTACATGCATATATTGCACAAGTTCTTTAAATTGACTTATAAAAGCTCCCAGGTCCTCTGACAGTTCAAACAAAGACGTTAAAAACCTCTATCAAGAACACGGCCCCAAAATTGATAAGAGCAAATATTAATCAATGATATATATGAGTCGGCAAGTCAATTCCGAGTTATGACCACCACCACCGACTGTGCTGTATTCGTGATTATGGACCACTGAGGCTGCTAACCGGTTCTCCCAGATCCACGCACGTGACCCGATAAACGTGCTGGGCCCGGTGTGACTCTGAGGAGCCCGCCGCAATCAAGCGTAACCCCTACCGTCGAGGTGAAAAAGGCCGGGGCCAGGATCCGGGGCTGGGGGCTACCCTTGAACACCACCCCTACAGACACCAGAGCCTGCAGAGGGAAAGAAGCAGAGAGAGCTCAGATATTTGTGCAGATGAGGTGGGGTAGGATGGAGGAGCAAAGGGAATAACGTTAATCCAGACACATTTAACATCCAGCCACATTTAACATCCAGCCACATTTTTAACGATCCTCTTGGTGTATTTTTGCAGAAGTACCGGTCAAGCCTTTTCTTTTTAAATGGACCTTTTATTATGACTCAGCCTGGCTCAGTTCAGTATGTTAAAAATCACAATCTATCCAGTAGTATTGGTCTTAGACCTATCCACATTGTATATTTTGGTTACTGGTATGGGTTGTACAGTCCACTTACTCTAATCGCCTGGAAGAGTGAAGCCCACAGGCCATTTCTATAATGTGGAATGCATTACCCAGACTGGCCAACATGGTTTACCAGGTTTTTTTATAGCAGGAAACTGTATTTTCAGCAGGTGTTGTTCAGCTGGAGTATAGCTATAATTTATAGAACGATTTACAAACCCTAAGGGGATTATAGGCAGCCAATGTTAACTGTGGCACTGATCTGGTCTGTTACCACTGTGACTTTAACAATCGCATGCCCTTGACCAACTGCTTTCAGTCGAATCCCTCCACAGAAACCTTGTCCGGGACTCACACTACCTATGAGATAAACAGAAAGACAATGCTTATTATGTGCTCTAAACAGGTCTATCTGTTTTTGCTTCAGGAGTAAGGGGAAATCCTTATATACCAAAGCATAGACTCATCAAAATAACACACCAACAACAACGGGACATCCCAATGGCTCAGTCAGTCAAGGCACTTGCCTGAGTGCAGACTGATTCGTATGAGCTGGATTTTTGCGGGTTTTAATTGAGTTAATGCGATTGGCCGATTGTGACTGGAAGAGCCTGAGAGCGACAAGGGTTCTCTCGGCTCAGCGCTAACCAGCGTCTCCTGCCGGCTTCCCAGGAGGCCGGGGTTGGAGAGGACTAGTCGTACTTACTAACCCTTTCCTTGTGTGGGGGCAGGATTAGTATCTATTTTCACAACCAGCAATTCCAGATCGCAAATTATTGCAAAACAATAATATTGATAAAGCTGGTCATTCTTTGTTTAATAAATTCCTACCATTATCAAATCTTAGAAACCGCCTCTCAAAGCTGAACTTCTGATATAAAAATATTTACCCAATGGCTGTTCAACCGTTCTTACCAAGGATGATTTTCAGCCAGACTACACTAGACTACACTAGACTCATTGATATATGGGTTAATTTGCATCATAGAGAACGTTGGTTCATTTGAAAAACAGACACAAGCATTCCAGTGTCCATTCTAAGTTGACCTTGGTTAGTGGTTTAAACAAGGGACACAACATTAAGAAAGCTAACGCTGCGATGACCCAGGGAACAGCGTGCAAAGCCTTTATTCCAGACACGTGGGAATGTACAGCACTGCAGCACAGAGTTTGTCCGGAGTTTCCGAAACCGCGTTCAATCTTCTTCCCGGCTTCGCACATAAATGTCATCGCTGCCCATTTCTTACAGCTTGAAGCTGTTCCAACAGTAAAGTGGGTTTTTGTCACCGTACCATCAATTTCCACAGACTGAAAACACAGATCGGTTAAACTATCGGAGTGTTTTGAAATTATTTCCATTTATAACATAACTCTTCCAAACGCAGGTAAAATGTATATATATTAAATTGCTTAATTGATCACATCCTCAAGTCAAAAATAATTACTCTCCAGAAAATCTGAAGAAGAAGAAAGCAGAGGGGTGGTTTAATAGCTATTTCAGAGTCAGCAGATTCAAACATACAGTAGGTGTTTGGCAGTGGAATTCTCTGCGGTGCAATAAACCCGATTATGAGGTACAGAGCTGTCGTTGCCTGGCCTGCAAGCGGGGAGTACCAGGCCAGCAGAGTGGATCTTGTACCTGTAAGAGAGGTGAAAACTCCCTCAGGCTCCATGTGTGTGTGTGTGTGTGTGTGTGTGTGAAGATGGAGCAGGGAACAGTTTGTCAGAGCCAACAAACGGCTGGGGGCGGCGATCGTGTCCGTGACGGCACACTCGTCCTGGGGGTTTTGATCTGGAGGGTCCAGGTTTCCCCACAAAGCCAGAGGCAGGTCGATCACTGAACCAACTTCACAGTCTCCTTGCTGGGGAAGAAGAGGCATTTGCCGTGGTCTGACCACAAACACCTGGAGAGAGACGACAAGAAGTGTGTTATAGTCATCTTAATGTTCGTGTTAGCATGTCAGTGTGTGTTATAGTGAAGGAGTTGGTTTGTGCTAAAGGTTCAGCTTGAATTACTCTCTCGTTTTGTCATGGTTTAAGTATATTTGACAGCATTAATGATTTACTGTCTCTCATAGTGTCAACGTGTGCTGCCCGTCATGTCACTCACCTGTCCCACTGCAGTGTGTAGAGGGTTTTGTGTGTCTGAAGCCAGTACTTGTGTGCACCCCCTCATTTCACCTGCCATCACAACCCCATTAACTGTCACCACGGCAACATTGTCATCAGACACATTCCAGCTCACCATGCCGCTGCCCCCCTCCACCTATACAAGCACACAAAGGAAGCATTCACCATGGTAATCGTGTAAAAAAAAAAACCTGCATACAGCATAGTAATGAAATGTTGAAATGAAATGTAATCACACCTGTATTTTATACTGGTAGAGTTCACCTCCTGGTTGCCATGGAAACACAAAGGCAGAGGGCTGCGAAACGAGGGGGTCATAGATCTCCACATCCTGCTGCAGACTGATTGGAGGGTTTAGGGTTTGTACCTGATAATCCTAGGATGGGGGGAGGTAAAGAGTAACTAGAGTAAATGTAACTGTAGAATAAACAGAAAACATACAAAGGTAACAAGTAACACATGGGTGTCCTCGACATAATGGATTGACATTTGACACCGTGGGGTATGTAGAGTGTGACACTACCTCAGTGATGACTCTGAGATGAGAAGCACGGACGGGTTTGCGTGTTAGCACAGTGTGGTAAGAGCGGTTGGAGCAAGACTCCAGAACCTCAAAGTGGCTATTAGACAGCTCTACTGTCATCACTGCATTCTATGAAACAGAGAGAGGGAGAACGACATGCTTTTGAGATTCTGAGAGGTGAGAGACTTGAGCCCCCATGTGACTGGTACCTGCGACAGGTGAACCACGTGGTTGTCCTCGTCATAAACGCGTACGGCCCAGGCTCCAGCACACACCTGTCCTGCTCCTCCTCTACAGGAGAGATGTTAGAGTGTCTGTCTGAGAGCTGAAGAGCCACGTTGGGCAGGTACTCAACGAGGTGCCTGGGCTGTACCACGTGCACGGAGAAGCGGGGGAGATGGGACGCCGCAGAGTCGGCCGGGAGGTCTGGGTGCAGGGTATGCTGAGGAACATCACTGCTTAGCAACAGGAGGCCACACGGAGAAAGAGAACTCCCAGAGCAGTAGTCACGGGACAGAAGAAAACGGACAGTGGATGCCAAACTTCAGGGCAGTGGTATTCAGTGAAATGTGAAAATGGGTGTATCGGATCAACGGGGAAGGGATCCTGTCGTGTGCGAGGGGCAGCGTAGCCGGACCCAGCCCCACTGCTTTAATGGTGCTCGTCTCCTGGTCTACAGTGATGACCTCTACCTTTCCCTCCACCACCAGCTTATGTCCTCCCACCCAGAGGACCGCATCTGCGAAAATAAGGCGGCAGATGATCAAACTCCCAGACTATTTATGTTATGTGTGAACTGCATTCTCTTAATTATACCAAAAAGGATTTGCAAAATAGAAAATGATTCTGAAGTCAATTTCAGTGTGTGTGTGTGTGTGTATATATATATATATATATATATATATATATATATATGAGACTAAAGAAAATGCATCTCTACGATTTAAGTGCATCTGCTCTGTAACTAGCATTGTGTGCATATCTTGTAAAGCAGGTAGGGATTTGTGGTTTTAATAAATAGTTATTTTGAAGGGGTTTGTTCCCTGCTCCCTTATTACATGAAAAATCCATCTGTGCAGCAAACAGGACAGAAAATAAAAATATTTCAGTCCACAGCTATGCTTAGGTACAACCAAGCATCCACCAACTAACTACTTATTTTACTCCACAGACTTTGTCTTTCAACTTGAATACGCTTTTTAGTTTGATAGATAAAATGGTGATATTCACTTTGCATGATTCAGCATTGTCTCATCATTTTTTTCCCCCCACACACAAACAGCAGCATGACTTATATTCTAACTGGTTATTACCAGAGCCTTTTCCTGTATTCCACCCATTTACTCCACGCTCCGGGTCTGCGAGCTAGACTCTGACTGGGGCTATCCCACTGTGGATCGGTGCCAGTAGTACCTTGTCTCCCTTCTGCACTCCCTCCTTCAGGGAGATGTAGAAAGGGCAAGAATAACCCGCATCAGAAAAACACACAAACCTACAGTAACAACACAGCAGCAAAAGAAAGAGAATGGAATTCAGCCAAAAACTTACAGAGTTTTTTTATTGACATTTACAGTGACAGTGCATATAGCAGGAGCTGTTAATCACTCTCTCACTGCATTCTCTCTCTAGTGTCAAATCCCTTTGCCAGCCTCCATTTGAACTCATGTCCTGCCAGACTGCTAAACCTGTTCCCTGAGAGACAGTGGTCAGAGGGTTAGAAAAGGCAACAGGAAAGGAAAATTTTGTACATGGGAGGAGGATGGTTCAAGTAATAATAAGAGATTAAATAAAAAGAAAAACTGCATGTTCTGTGCATCTGTGCCTGCAGGTCAACGGTGCAAGTAATTAGCATCTTTAGTTCTACTCCGACCACCTGATGCATTAAGAAACTTAAAATGTTGTTTTAAACGCAAAAACTTTTATAAAACAATATGTATTGTATTTGATATACAATACTAATTTTAGAGTTTTCCCTTCAGCAACCTCTTTCTGCTTCCAATGTAAAATTGATATGAACACGGCGCGAATAAGGTAACAGGACTTTGGGAGAATTTATTTTCATTGATTGACTAAAAACAATAAACGTCATCAAAAAAACAAAAACAATGAAAGACACACAAGGCGCTAATCCAGACATCGTTTTAATGATTCCTTTTTTAAACGTAAAGGTTTAGTTAATATATTTACTTGTGCTAACGCAGTATGGTTTGGTAGTTATCTAAACAAAGATGCCAAGTTAGTATTCTTATTTAGTTTTGAAATATAGCTAAGCAAATTAAATCGACTGAAATCTCCCGTAGTAATCTAGGTAATGAAAATGATCGTTATAATTTGTGTAAAAAAAATTAAAACCGAAAACTGCAAACTGTATCATATGAAAATGCAATGTCGAGCATTTAAAATGTAAATAATTCAACGGATTCAGCAACTTTGTTACCCAGACGGTTGAGAAAACGTTAAGAACAGACAGCAAACTGAGGTGGGACAGACTTTCATTTTCATGAGAGGGACTTGCATTAATGAAATTAACAAATGAATTGAATATTACACTGGAATGTTAAAGACTTAACATGTCAGACACATAAATATAGGTCCAATAAAAAATTTGAGTCTGTTAACTTGCAGTGTGCTTTCAGAGAAAAAAAAGTCAAGAATAATTACAAAACGTAAAACAACAAGAAAACAGACCCCCTTACTCAGGTGGTCTTTTCCGAGAAAAAAAAAACGAGTAGGATTTTTTCTTTCTACCACTACGACAAATTATATGTATATAATATATCATTATATGTTAATATTTTAAATATAATTATAGCTATTTTTAAATATAGCCATTTCATTTCAGAATATAGTCATCAAGATTTCAAATGATAATTCATGCCTGTATCACATAAATTCAACAAATTCGACAAAATTAGACTTGTAACACAAAGACAAATTAAGACAGATATGTTATATAGATATATACTTTATTAATTATCTCTGGTAAAATAAAATTACAAAATGATTTCAACTTCAAACGTACCTTCCCCCAATCTATAATTCAATAAATCATGAAGTATTATTTTAGTAATTGTTAATACATTTATCATAATTGTCATTACGAATGAGAAGAATACTATAATTTAATAATCTTAAATATCTGCTATAACTGGGGTAGTTATATTTTAATGTAAAAAAAACAGCAATACAAAGCTAGTATCAGTGACAATTTACTGTACAATATTCCAAGCGAGTGTAACTCATTTTCCAGCCACAGGATGTCGCTAAAAGACAGTTTTAAAAATGGTCTCCGTAGAATGGGGTCAGAAGCAAAAATAGTCTCTAATATTCCAACTCACCATTATAATGTCTCTAGTATTTTTCCCCCTTACTTACTTCTCTTAGTTTAAAGTATATTTGTAGTTTAATAAACTATTACTTTTCTTGTCATTTCTACTCTGTAATTTAACTAGATTCTTTCCGTTCTTCTGCTTACATTTGTTTATTGGTCTTCCCATTTCTCTTTCTGGCTGCAAAAAGCATGGTCCATATTTTATTTATTTCTGTTTTAAAATGTTCTTTTATCCTTTTCTACAAAGAGATTTTCAATCACCAGTAAATGGTACGCAGTCTCCGTTCCACCTTCCCTCCCTCCCTGGTTTGCGTTCTTTAACAATATTTTTGTGCAGTACATTTTAGCCACAGAGAGAGCACTTTGGTAGCAAATATAGAATTGGATAGTTATTGTGTGTGTGAGTGTGTGTTTGTTTGTGTTTGTACGTGTGTGTTCGTGCGTATGTGAGTCAATTTCTATATGATTTTAATTAATTCACGCAAACTGAGTAAATATGCTCTGCAGGCATGAATAACATGCTGTTTAGCATTTGATTGTGTGTGCATATTTATTTAAAAAGCACTGCAGTGACACAAAATAAAGTATTTTAATGCTGCAAGTGTTTCTATTGAATAGTCCTTGAAGGAATGTGCGTTTTGCGGCTTTGCATTGTTTAATTAACGTACATTGATTTATTTGTATTTGCCTTTGTGTAAAGAAAAATGAGGAACTGTATGTGGTGAATGTGTTTTGTATCCTGTGAGCGTGTACTAACCCATGTTATCCTGTTTTAAAGGGATGTTCATCAGCACACAATTAGGAATTATAAAATATATTATAGGATAAAAGGATAAAAGTCACTGTCGTTAATTCCTGATGGAGAGGGAGAGACTTTTTCCTGTAATTTTTGTGCAGACTCCGTTAACTGAGTACTGAGCATTTGTAACTGCTTTCTCTCGTAATCGTCGCCCCTCTTTGCACCCATCCCTGCTGTTTTATTCTTCTTCTCCTGGAAACGCGTCTCACTCCTTGCTTCCCCAGTCTTCCTAACTCTGCCTTTCTCACCACATCATCTCATTCTCTCTCTCACAGAGGACGGAGGGCGTGTCTCTCATTGCCCCCTCTCTTGGCCACGCCCCCATAGCGCATCCATGTCCCTTGCTTGAGCCTGGCCTCACTGTTCATCCAGGCTCCGCCCTCAGCAGCTGGAGGAGCTGGTATTGGGGCTGCCCTCCCTCTCCACTCCTCCTGCTTTCTCCGGTGCCCCCTTGCTGTCCCTCTCCCGCAGCAGGTGCAGGAGGGCGGTGTGCTGGGCACTGAGGGTGGCCGACAGGTGGGCGGGCAGGGCACTGAATCCAGCTGTCAGCTGCTCCACCCGCTGCTCCAGACTCAACATCTGTCGCTCCAGGTCTTCGCTGCGGTCATTCAGCTCCGACATGAGCTCGTACATCACGCTCTGCATCTGCAGGAGGGAGAGGAGGTGTGAGGGGGAAAAACAGGATGGAGGAAGGGGGGAAGAGTGCTTCATTGGATTAAGGGGCTTGCAAACCATTCACACTAAAAAGATTTGTCCAATGTAGATATTTTTATAGAGAGGTGTAGAGAATCAAAGTGCAGCAGAGTAAACGGTAACCCTTTCAGTGAACATTGTAACATTAATGTAGTCAATTCCACAGATAGTAATCAGATCAAATTTGGAATATGCATACATGTAAAACAACTAAAATAACAACAACGCCTCAATCCATTGGAAGACAGGCAGACGCAAACTGGCACAACAGGCAAAATTCTGTTGCTAAAGCATAACAGATTTCTAAGCATGAACAGACCCCCCCCAATTCTTACACACGTACGAACTGGAAAAGCACACATATACATTTCAAACCTATGGGTGTCTACACACTGGCAGTCACAAGCGGTGCTGCCAGCTCTCCTGTCTAAACTCTCCCAACAACATCCTCAGTTTAGGTCGGAGTGTAAACTGGGTGACCTGTCTTGAGATTTTAAGGAGGCATTTGCCCCTTATATGGCAGTATTTGGGACAGGAAAGCAGCAAGTGCCCTTTTGTGTCAACCGTTGCCATCTCACAGCGGTTAAAGCGCCTCCTTCATCGGCCTTTCTCTCTGACCGTGCTGAAGCCACTCAGTTAACAAAGGTTTCTCTTTGTCCGGGATCTTTTACCCTGACAAAGTAAAGTCCCTGTTCTCGGCTATATAGCCTTGTGATTGGTTTGTAAACTTCATTTCATTTTGCCAATGTTCATTACATGTGTTTTTGTTCCATAGGTTAATTTCTCTGAATTTGGTTGGATAATGTTTCCAAGCTGGAGCTTCTGTGCCAATTTTTCCGGGGGGTCTCTCTTTCAGGTCTCTCTCTCTCTCTCTCTCTCTCTCTCTCTCTCTCTCTCTCTCTCTCTTCTTCTCTCTCTCTCTCTCTTTCAGGTTGCCCCTGAATGCTCTCTCTCTCTCTTTCTCTCTCTCTCACACACACACACACACAATGTTTTCCCTGTTTTAACACTTGTTCTGGTTGCTAAGAGACATAAAGCCAGAGAAACAAATGGGTCAGCGTGGAAACAGAGGAATGCCGAGACAAATTTGGCAGAGGGGGAACAAAGATATGTGTCAGTGTGAATTATTATACGTTAGGATCTGCATTTTGGCCAGACTGCTTTGGGGTACATGCTTTGGCACAATGTCAGCGAGCGCGATCCAGCCTGCGTTACACAAGCGGGCGCATACGGGTGTAAGCGCGCGGATCCTCCGTGCCCCTTCCCACCGGCTGTGAGCGCACCTTGGAGAGGTCTACCAGGGTGTTGGCCTGGTCACTGAGTTTCCTCTGTTCCATCTTCACACTGCGCAGCCTGGAGGAGGGGGGAAGGGGGGGGGGGATGCCACAGCGTCAGTCCCACCGTTTATGTTTGGTGGTACACACCCTGCTATCAGGAACAGCACGCCAGGCAGGGGGCTTTGTAGCCTGTTTAGGGATACCAATTCACTCACATGCTCTAAGTCAGTAGATGTGTACTGGGGCAAGGGATGAGGTGTGTTCAGTAGTTGTGGGGCTGCAGTGGTGTACAAGAGTTGTTGGGTTGCAGTGGCATACACTATTCATTGAGTTGCGGTCGTGTAGAGTAATTTTGGCATGCGGTGGTGTACAGTAATTTTGGAGGGGGTGGTGGTGCACAGTAAATTTTGCCGTGCGGTGGTGCACAGTCAATTTTGGCATGCAGTGGTGTACAGTAATTTTGGAGGGGGTGGTGGTGCACAGTAAATTTTGGCGTGCGGTGGTGCACAGTAATTTTGGAGGGGTGGTGCACAGTAATTTTGGAGGGGTGGTGCACAGTAATTTTGGAGGGGGTGGTGGTGCACAGTAAATTTTGGCAGTAGAAGCAGTACAGTAGTTGTCGGGGTGCAGCAGGGGCCTCACTGGTGAATGGCCTGGAGGAACTTCCTCTGGTGTTTGCGCACTCGGGAGTGGTCAATCTTCTTGGTCAGCTTGGTGTGTTTGTAGATCAGCCAAGTCTCCCTCAGCACGTTGGCCGCGGCGTTCTTTATCTGGAAGAACACATTAACGGATGGCACATTAACCATCACTAAACCGACAGCGGCCATTACACTCCTCCTTAAAGACATGCGTGACTATCAGATGGTCACGGGTCATGTCAAACGGGAGCTCGTGGGGAACACTCATGTATTCATGTCACTAATTATTCAATTAACGAGGAAACGCAAGCACAGTCAAACAGGGTTGCCCTCTCTTTCTCTCTGTCTCTGTCTCTTACGCTGTCCATTTTACTCTAGTGTTTACAGAGAGATTCTACTTTTCTGGCCAAAAACCTCTGTGTCTGTGACATCATCAGTCGCTCTCCGTCTCAAACCAAAGAAACCAAAATTCGCTCAGAAGGGACACAAGTGCCACGATTTACACCAACATTTGGCTTTGTTGGTTCATCTTAGTTTATAAGCTCATTTAGGTAGCCTAGCATTTGGAAACATAATGACATTACCACAGCAATGTTATATTATTTATTTCTCACTTATTTTTAAAACAAATTTTAAATAGCCAATTACTCATAAATTTTGGAATCACCTATTATAGTAATACATCGCGCGCGGTTTGTCACTATGAATCCTGCCACCACATACAGGTAGTGGGGGGAAGTGGTGGCTCCCCACGAGGTTCCGGGAGGTTCCGGGAGGATTGTAAAAGGGGCCATCCCTCACGGCGAGCCTGCAAGCACCCGTTATGTTTTAAGTTATGCTATGTTTTATAGCAACCAGCCTTTCAGAGCAAAACCTCAGTGATTAGTTTTTTAAATGTTTTTATGGAAGTCTAGTCCCCCTACAATTTCCACCGTGTTTTCTAACAGATAAAACATTTCCTACTTTCCTAAAAACTGACAATTTAAAAATCGTTAAAAAAAAGAACACAGTAACTTACAGGGGGTATACTAAGTTTCATATCAATCAGCAAAATGGTTATTCAATAGCTTTAAAACCAGGCAGATCCATTTCTGTAGTCTCTATGACAAGGCAGAATTTTGACCAGTACTCATTTTGTTCATATTTCCTGCTCATGACTGTATTTTATATTTTATAGGGTGAAACCAATGCTGCTTACACTTGCCCTTCCTCGTGAAACACCAAAATCCCCACACATCTGTCTTTGCTTAACAGTTCAATCATCAGAGTACTTTCTAAAAATGGAAGTTAACAAAAAAAAATTATCCGTGCTTTTATTGGCAATTTACCCCGCCGAAACAACTAGCCACTCGCCCCTCTTGTCAGTAACGACCGAACTGTAACGCACTTTACGCACTTGATAGCGAGGCTACTTTTGAAGCATGGTTCTTCCGACTGCATTAAAATCTGGAAGGATCTGAGAGCACAAATAGCCAACATGTCATAACTGGCAGTTGAAACATGACAAGAGGCCGTAAAAGCCAGAGCTCTTTCCTGGTCACGGACGTCACGGACAACAATACGGCTCTCCCGGCATGACAACGCAGAGGAAACGTTATGTTTTGGCCGGGGTACACCTTGTGCCAAAGAGCATTCTGCCTGGAGGCTTTTTCCGGTCTGACTGACGCGAGGGTAACCGAGTCCTAGGTACCCTCTTGGTGAGCTGGGTGTCCATCATGAAGTTGTGAACGTGCTTCTCCGCCTTGGTCAGCTCCAACTTCCTGGCCACCACCGCCACCACCAGTGCAGTGCACCCAGCACCCTGAGAGGAAGGTGAGGAAGGGAAGAAGACAGAGGAGATTGTGAGACGATTGTGAGATGAAGAGCACAGAAATGAGAGCGGTGGACACAAGAGAATACACGGGGGGGGGGGGGGGGGGGAATGGAATAAAAAAAAAAAAAAAGTCGCGAGGGGGGGGGGGGTTGTGGTAGTGATGTGGGTGTAAAGAGAAAACAGGATGGGGTAGTTGTTGTTTTTTTTTTGTTTGTTTGTGAGTTTGGTGGGTTGTG
>JAOYSI010005424.1:3091-13557 GCA_025775065.1 Hiodon alosoides
GGGGGAGTTAATTCTCACTGACGACTGTTGTGTGTGTTTGGGGTTTTGTGGGGGAGTTAATTCTCACTGACGACTGTTGTGTGTGTTTGGGGTTTTGAGGGGGAGTTAATTCTCACTGACGACTGTTGTGTGTATTTGGGGTTTTGAGGGGGAGTTAATTCTCACTGACGACTGTTGTGTGTGTTTGGGGTTTTGAGGGGGAGTTAATTCTCACTGACAACTGTTGTGTGTATTTGGGGTTTTGTGGGGGAGTTAATTCTCACTGACGACTGTTGTGTGTATTTGGGGTTTTGTGGGGGAGTTAATTCTCACTGACGAGTGTTGTGTGTTTTTGGGGTTGCGAGGGGGAGTTAATTCTCACTGATGGATGTAGGTGGTGTGCCTGGTTATGAGGGGGAGTTTATTCTCACTGACGGGTATAGGTGGTGTGTGTGGTTACGGGGTGGTGGGAGTTAATAGCCGGTGGGAGAGAGTGGTCAACGCAGAAAAGTGGAGGCTGGCCTTCCTGATGCTCAGGCGGTTCACCGCTCTATGCTGGAAAATAAATCGATATCTTGATAAAAGATACATATTTTTGTTGATTCCTAGATTCTGAGTTTTGAAAGCTGCCTTGTCTGTTCATCTTGTTATGTTCAGGGTAAAGTGTGAAAGGATAAAATGGAAATCTCAAGGAGATCATGCTCAAATCCGTGGTGTCGCAGAAACCTCTCCCACCCTGTATGCCGCGCACGATGGCGGATAAGGGCGGGAATCCCTTAGACAACTGCAAGCCGCAGCATGAGTTTAGCAGAAACCAGTGGTAAAAAACAAACAAAATATATAATATGTGCCGAGGGAAAGTGTTGGTTTACATTGTCAGAATCAGGTTCACGCCAGCCACTGTTGTATTAAGAACACCTTGTCTGGTTTCTGCAAATAAGGTCTTGTTACCATGGCATTGCTTTTTCCTCTCTGAAAATATGATGTCCTCCATAATCAAAAAATGGACTGCTGTGGAGATGCTGTGCACAAAAACCATCTTCTTATACATTTGGTTGGCAAGAAGGTGAATTGTCATGTTAAAATTGCACTCGTGGTTACTTTTTCTTTGTGCAAAAAACAATGTCTAATCCTCTGGTCATGTTCACATCAGTTTTTCAAGTGAGCTCAACTGATTGGAGTCTTTTAGAGATCATTTCATATAAAAAAACACGCTCAGGTTAGTTATAGACTGCACAGGCACAGTCCGTTCTAGGAACGCTGCCATATGTTCTTTTTGATGGCTGAGTGAGGCTGAGTGAGATTGCCACACAAAACCGGGGCAACAGCTATGCCACTTAAAGGCCATTACCGTTGTCAGAGCCCAGAAACACGTCTCCGCCTTGGAATTTCAGTGTGAAATTAGAGGCGATTACAGCCTGTCATTCCAGCACAGCTTTGAAAGTTTATAAGGATGACTGAATGACTCTTACATCAGAGCATGGGTCTTGTTCACTGCCATATGTCCATGGCCTTTGATGAATGCCATAGATGCTTGTTTTTGTCAGTAGAATGCCTTGTGTGTCTGGGCCTACTATTTAATATTTTTTATTTTTTTATTTTTTACAGGTATGAAGAGTAAATACTCAGCTAACATGATCTTCCGTCTAGTTAGCCCAAGCTTTGGGGAGTGCATTGCTTAAGATCCACCAGTGTCGCCAGTGAATAAAGTATGTTCTTTTGTTACCATGTGTATGGCAACCACAAAGCAACATGAATCATTCATCACGGTATAGAAGAGCGAGGAACGTCTTTAGCGGTTAATGTACATAGCTTGAGACAAGGCAAGGTTTCTGGGTCGGGTCTCGGGAGGAGTACTGCTGCAGGAAAATTGCAGTTCAACCTGGATAAGTTCTGTAAGCGTGAGCTTTGTAAATCACTCGGGATAAGTTCTGTAAGCGTGAGCTTTGAAAGTCACTCCGGGTCAGTTCTGTAAGCGTGAGCTTTGTAAATCACCCTGAATAAGTTCTGTAAGGGTGAGCTTTGGAAGTGACTCTGGATAAGGTATGCTGGTAGGAGCTTTGTCAGTGACTCTGGATAAGGTATGCTGGTACGAGCTTTGTCAGTGACTCTGGATAAGGTATGTGGGTATGAGCTATGTCAGTGACTCTGGATAAGGTATGTGGGTATGAGCTTTGTCAGTGACTCTGGATACACAAATAAACAACATGTCGATTGCAGGGTTGAGGATGGACGTCACACACACATGTTCCATAAGGTGGTGCAGGGGTCAGCAAGCAAAATGGACACCTTTTAGATAAAAGTTTGGATTTTCGGACACACTAAAAAGGCAACTAGCATCTGAAACAGCACATGGCTTAGTTCCATAGTTCCAGCTGCACTTATTTACTCCATCTTGCTTCTGCTCTGCCTGGATGGTGACACTGTGGGCGACGTTTTACAGTGTGTGCAGAGGTCACTGGAACCTGCCTCATTAGCTTCGCCGCGTTCCCCGTCTCCTCAGAGTTCGTGTCCCTTTGCGTTTCAGCCCACATCAGCTTGGATGCTGAATTTCAAGAGCGGCGTTTTAATCAGGATCATGGTTATTAATGAACCAACCTTCCACATTCTTTCAGGCTGACTGAGTTGTAACATTCGTTTTAAAGACGTAATGAGCAATACCTTTGTATGTTTTATGTGGATATATGTGAGAATATAAAAGTGGCTGTGTTTTTATTATATAGTGATATTTACTGTTCTCCTATATGGGTTACACCTACTTGGTTTTTGACCAGCCTTAAGGTTTATAGCAGAATTATATGTATGCCTCCATTGGAGCCTGAGTGACAGAGTTGACATGGAAACATAACACGATAAGCTCACATAATTAGCACATTCGAATACAAGCGGTCTGGATAGAGTGCAAAACTGCTTGCTGTTTAAGTTGCATTGGGGCACAGTGTTATTGTCATTGTTAACTTACAGCTAAAAACAAAATTACAGGGATAATGTATGGCATAAATATAGATTTATTACCCCACATGCGCACTCTATATCCATTGACATCCTTCATAGACGGACATGAAGGCACCTTGGCAAACCTGAAATGTTCGTCTGCGTATAAAATGAATGTGTAAGACATCAGATGGTAAGAAATTGGCCTCAGGCGGCTTATCCTCCCACTGTGATCTAGCATATTTCTCAGGAACATTTCTGGTGGTGGGATAAAATAACTCCCTTACAGAAACTGAGAAATGCACCTTGGACATTTTACAAGCATTCAAATCTTAGCAGAGTGTGTCAGAGTTAAAAAAATAAATACATTTAATAAATAAAAAATAGAACTGTGTACTTTTCTCCCACGAGCATATCTGAGTGGTCCCTGTGGGTCCCTGGTTGTTTTCCATTACCATGTAAGTGGACCCAGGCTAAGCGTGACTCTCCGGAAAAAGTGATCTGGTGATTATCTGGCTTCTGTATACATTTGCAGTTTCTCTTAGGATTTTAACAATTTCTTAACAACTGTGTCCTACCTATAGCTATATAATCCGTCCATTTGAGTCATATCATAAAATACTGAACAGTTTTACAACAGTTTTAATGCTGCTCTCCATTAACAGAAATGAATAATAAAGACTGAAGCTCTCGGCTCTGCCTGGCCCTGCAGCGGAAATGCGGCATAGCACAACACATCTCTTCATGATTCGCTGCAGTTTCTATCCCAAGCTGTGGGCCGCTGCGTGGTTCACAATCCACTCAGGCCCACAATAATCGCCTGGTATGACCATGATTTATCTTACCCTACTGGTAGAAGGAGTGGGCAAACAGAACAAAATAGAAAGATTAAAAATTGTGTAATTATTATTTTTTTTGGCTCATGCAATCCCAAAAAAAAATATCGGTCCATCCAGGCAGCTGACACCACTCGGCTCACAGTATCCCCAAGATTACATGTTTCTGTTAACAGGTTAAACTTTTAAAGAATTTGCGAGCTGGTTCACATAGCCTGCAAACGCACACCGCACGGGAAACTTTTTGCTTTTGTTGCAGGACAAAACCTCCGCACGCCTCCTGTTCCCCTCAGCTGGTGTGTCTGGTCTCTGGCCTCCCAGAGGGCTCCCTCGTGACTCAGCGGTCTCTTGACCAGGTCCTGTCACACCCTGCTTTGGTTACTTCCCTCTGAGGGCCAAACCCACAAGAACCGCAACCCGCTAATCAGGAACCCCTTGTGGAAAGGCCTAATTCTGCTTTGTTTGCCAGTTAAGAAGGTGAAACTCCGTCACTCAAACGCTGAGCAGCAATAAAAGACAAGTGAAATGAATTCCCTCGTTTCCCTTGCAATTAATCACTGCTCTAGTAGCTTGTTCTATTAACAAAACAAGTTCCTCATGTATCATTAATACAAAAAAAATTTCCCTGTTCTGCAGCTCAAGACATTTCCACTGAATGATTCAGTTTCAGTCTTTCTAAAACTTTAATAAAATGGCTACAAGAGCTGGTAGTGTTATTATGTATTCTAATAAATGATATAATACATGCTAATATATGTTAATAGCCCAGCAGAAACATGACTCACACATTTTTGGAAACAAAAGCACCGATAACAGCCGTTATCTCGCTGCCTTAATAAGTGGATATTCTCCCAGAGGGGCTGACCGGGAGGATTCTGTCTTTCCTCTTCATTCATTAAGACGGCCTTGGGAAGCGATGATTGGTGGCAGGAAAAAAACCAGGACTGAAATAGACAGCACTGGATCTGACCGCTTCCAACATGGCAACCTCGGGGTCAATTTTAAAGACTTTAGCCGCAGCACAGATTACTACCTGTCGTGACCACAGGCGCTAATTATTTTGTGGCTCCTATTGAAAAACCGGGATGAAGAGCGAGGATTGAAGTGACGTCTACTTTTTTGGTTGCCTTCAAGCAACTCTGACCAACAGTCGTACAATTCATAATGAAGTGATTTTTTTCTTTTAATCTGACACAGAGGAAGTATTGAATAAAACATTTTAAAATAACCCTGGGCTGAATAAGAAAATTTAAGTCAATTGGTTTATTTGCAATGGCTTCTTCAGTGTTCTCTTTCTTAGCACTTATCAAGAATGCTATTAATCTGATTTAAACAACCTTAGGGAAATCGATGGATAGCCTTTGTAGATATTTCCGAAATGTGCATTGCTTCTTACCTGAAGTGGACTACTTAAATAAAGTAGTGTGTAAACCAAATCCCCACGCTAGGCAAAAGTAACCAGAATAACAGCTAAAAACATAATGTTTACACCATGATTACAAGGAATTTTGCACCCTTCCACAGGTTTGTTAGATTCTACCAGTATGGTAACTTGCTGAAGGTTAATTGCGAGAGTGACATTTTATGCACAGTCTGCCCTTAATTACCCAACCAGAACACCCCGCTGCGATGCTTCTGCCTTTAGGCTTAGAAGCTTGTATATTTCACAGGGAAAATGAAAGTTCTGGCAAAAAATTGATTAATTTGATTAAAATGTTTTTGAAATTACATGAAAGGTACCCATTGGTAACCCACACGAACATAGGCAGAATTTGTAAACATTGTGCAGACAGTGAGCTGAGCTGTATTTAAACCCAGGACCCTAGTGCTTTGAGGCACCATGTCAACCATAACAATAATAATGATTCTGATGATAAAATTTAGAAATTTAATAACAATTATTACCACTACTACAAATATTACTACCATTATTATTTATTGTCTTCTTAGCATATGCCCTTATCTGAACTACTCATACAGAACTAAAGCATCCTATCCACTCAAAGCAGATGGAGATTAGCGAGTGACGGCTAAGCAGCAAAATAATGACTATGACACAAACCACACATCGGCCTATTCAACAAGAAATACATGCATATACTTATCAAGTATCTGCCGACAAAACAAATCAACTGTTTATAATTTCCATGCGGCAGATTTCAATGAAGTAAACAATCTTCCAGTTCTAGACAAACATTTAATTTAGAATGCACTTGTGCAAATTTTGTGACGGCCAAGGTAATCCAGGACGAGCACCTGGTCTCAGCCTGATGCCGGTGTGGGTGAGATGGGGTTTGAGGAGTGACATTTTCAGACTGTTTGTATGACCCAGCTGCCAGCAAAGATGTGGCATCTCCCGAGCCTCGAGACTCAGGGAAGAGGGTGTGTGCTGTGCTTCATTTAGCCGTGGAGGACACGGATCTGTATTAGTGAATCTGTTCCGATTTCTTATGCATGCCTTGCAGATGGTTCTGCCAGACCATTGCTCAGATGTCCTTACTGTTCATCACACTGCAGCCTGTTACTGATCTGATTAATCCATGTGGCCCCATTTTCTCAGAACGACTTTCATCCCGGCAGCTGTCAACTCTTAAAAATGCGAGGGGAAAAAACATTGTTACTGGTAATGAACATCCTTCTGCAGAGTGAATATGTATGTCAGACCTAAAACCATATTCAATGGTCAAAACTCCTGGGGAAAAGACACAGACCATCGAAATCGCTCCATCGCTGTGGAAACTAAGCAGAAAAGTCATGGTTCTGGATGTATTGTAATCTGATTCCGGGCCAGCAATGGGTTTGATGTTGCACCCAGTTTCAATTAGTGGGAAAGTTCTCTCAAGGCAATACCCCTGAATGTGTGTGTAAATGTAGGCTGTGTTCTTTTAGACACCTGAGACCGTGTATGAAATTTTCTAAATCCGTTCAGTTGAATTAGACACCCTACTGATTTATGTCCAGAATAAAAAACATTAGAGTACTTATTTGTTTTCCCAACAGAGGTCAGGAATATGTTGAATTCACAGTCCATGCATTACGCTAAATATGTCAGGTTTTGTGTAAATATAAAAACAAGGCAGGATAATTAGTAGTTAACCTGCTGTATAACGGTGATGGAAAATGTTTCCAATGTCTGACACCGTTACTATGGGAACGGAGCAAGCTTTGAAGGTCCTTGGTTCTTGCCTAACATAGCATTTCAGAGTCAGTTTTCAATTAATAATGGTTCCACAAATTGGGTTGAATACAATAGAGCATCTTCCATCATGGACAGCCAATTTCCAATTTTGATTGAAACAGCACTGAAAAAGGTTTTAATCTTAAAAATTTAAGTTATAAATTCAACACTACATACTATGTGACCATTTAAAAATATAATGGCCTTAAATTAACGTATTTTACAGTGCGTTGACAAATGGTTGAAGCATTGTTATGTCAGACCCGTTGGGAAGGGCAATGAGGCCATGAGGAGGAACGCTGTACAAGTTTTATGAGGTTGTTTAACTCTGCAGAGGGAACGTTATACTTTGATAATGGTTTCAAATTGGAGACTGTTGTCTGTGGCCTCATTATATTACTGTGTGTGCCACGGATCGTGTTTCGGGTTACGAGATAAAACCATGAAGTTGCAGCGGCATCTAACCACAAGAAAAATATCTTGCGGACAAACACATGGCATTTGAAAGATCTTAGTCCGTCTGATTTGCTTTGATGCCGGTGACAACAATAAGTCATCAGCCCTGTTTATGTCACTGGACACAATTACCATAATTCTCATTACATTTTTCAAGGCGGAAAAAGCTGAAGCTTCCTGGCTGACGCGGAGCGCTATACCAGCGAGCCCGGAATCTTCAAATACAGAATTAATGACACTTTTGAATTGGTGAGAGCACCGGTTATTCTCTGCACTTAATTGAATTTTTATTTTTATTCAGAAATGCATTGCGATTAATTCTACTGTCCTTGACATTTTGAAAAGCGAGGGAGGATAGACGTGAGAATTACCATCTGGAATGTCGCACAATCTTGGCGACATTCTTTGCTTAATCTTCCTACCATCATTTTGAATAATAAAATAAAAACATCACTTATCTCAAAATGTATCTATACCTAGCTGATTCTTGCATTATAAACATATTATTAATAAATAAACATCAAATACATTTTTAGTATGTTGCTGGAAGACGTCCACAGCTGAGTATATTTACTGTCCGTCCTCTGAAGTTGAAAACAAGGAGAATAAGGTAGTGGAGAATGTGTAAAATAATATATATATATATATATTTACAATATGTATAAATATATTGTGGTGCAGGAAGGGGAGTCCCCGGTCACCTGCCCTCACGGGTGGAGGCCTCAGCACCACGGACAGCGCCTACCTAAGCCCTCAGCCGTTCAGCACCACCCCTTCACACTCAAGCCAGGACAGCGCCGAGGGCCTCATCATTCAATTAGGCAGCCAATTATCCTGGAGAAGAGGAACAGCTGCCGGCTGTTCCCATAATTGGCTGCCTTCCTACAAAAGGGCCCTCCAGCGCACAATGGCGGGAGGTCTGCAGGTTAACGGGGAAAAGCTGTGCTCTGTTGTAGACTTGGAGGAGGAGGAGGAGGAGGAGGAGGAGGAGGAGGAGGAGGAGGAGGAGGAGGAGGAGAAGGAGAAGGAGAAGGAGAAGGAGAATAATCAACCCTGTGACCGACAGAATGACCCCAGCCGTCCTCCTCAACGCCTCGAAACATCCTCACCTTCACCCCAGTCCCACTGTCTACCTTGGTTTTGTGCTTTTCTTTGTGGTCTAATAAATTCCTTTGTCCTTGACCTTGGGTTCTGAGCCTCGTCAGTGCCCTGCCCGGTAGCCCGGCGCTACTATATATATATATATATATATATATATATATCTATCTATATATGGACAATTGTTATTTCTTCATTGCTATGTACACTATGAGTTGTATTTGCTCTAATGCCCTAATGCAGTTATATAATTATGGCACAACTTCCCCAGAATAGGGATAAATTAAAGATGTGGATGGGTGGAAGGTAAGCCCCCACTCGCCCAGGTTACATCTGGCTGTTCAGCCATCTGTGAAAGGTCTTGGCAATTTTTAAATCTCTCATTCATTGTTTTGAATATGAAAGTAGGCTGACCAAGCCCAGTGATCACCCAGCCTCTGGATTGTTCAGAATTTTTCTGAAAGGCTGTTTCAAGGTCACCTGTTTCGAGTAAGCAAATGTAATGGTAGTTTCCGGATTTCCCAGCAATGACAAAAGCATCTACAGTGAGGGTCATCAATTGATTCTCATAGGCTGTTAGCACAACACTCTGTAACTCATCTGTACTGCCTTCCTCAACAATGGTTCGCATGCTGCTCTGTCTTTTACTTCCTTCCACATATTGTTTCTTTTTATAGTTATTATATACTTTTCAGCTCAAGCATCCTAGGGGTGTCTGTCTGAGGTTTTAGGCAGTGGAAGTGTACCTTCTGCAGACATATACCCTGCACAGCAGATGGGAACGCACAGTGACACTTAATGAGGAAGTCCCAGGCATCATGACCTCTGGTTCAGCAGGGGTGGACTGCTTTTCAAGGTCCACCGTGACCACTGATGGCTGAAATTCAGCTTCAGGAAAGATGGTTGTGAATGACCTGTCAATGATGGCCCTCCGTAGGTCCTAGGATGTCATAAATTAAAGCCGTCTTCCAGGGTTTGACCTTTGGGCTTGGTTGTAGAGCTGCGCAATACGACATACTAGTGTTGTATGTCTCGTATGTGACGTATGTGGCATATGACAAATTTAACTTTTTCCATGTGCTCTCCTCCCCCACATATTCAGTGAAATGTATATACTCATTAATTTACTGAAATTATTTACTCTGCGTAGTTGCCTGGATACACATGATGGCTGACCCACAGGCTTGAACCAGTTCTACCCCTACTGTATCTACTTGAACACAGCCTTTAATGCTAGTAAAATGCCCTTAATGCTAGTACATTAGTGCCGTGACCCGGATACTTGAAAAGCGATGCCCATTGGCCGGCTGAGGTTGCTGTGGTTATTTACAGGGGGAGAGTGTAGTGAGGTTCACTACTGACAGTGACGGCACTCGCTGGAGTCAAAGACAAGAGCGCGACAGGTCCTGGAGTGAAAGGTGTTTAGCTCGCCGAGCGTCTGTGTCGACCACCTAAGTTTGTTCACTGGCTAGGTGGCAAGCAAAAGCCCAGTGGCCAGCTGGGTTGAACAGGATACATTACACATGATCTAGACCAAGGGTGATATTCATCCTACTGCCAGTTATTTGAAATAATGAAATTTCCATAAAAATGCTGGAATGTTTTTTTTTTTCTCGTGAATTTCAGTAAGACTGGATGTTGCATGGTTCAATATCAGACTTCCTTGCTTCCTGCAAGTGGACCTGTTAAAGATACTTTTTTAAATGGTGTGCTAGGCCTCACTGTTGCTCAAGGTTATTTATGAGGCAGAAAGGTTAAGCTGTCAGAACAATACCCGTGAGTCCTGTACTGTAAACCTGTCTCTCGGGTCAAATAACCATCTGCCTCAACGGAGTGGCTGAGGAAGCAATCATTATAAGGCAAAACAATCTAATTCTCTGGTCTGATGGTCTTATTATAACATTAAATTCTGAAGCGGAGCAGTCCTTTCAGTCAGAAATGCTTTGTTATGTTTCTGTAATTCTGTAAAGAAAATTACTATGAAC
>JAOYSI010005425.1:2744-13557 GCA_025775065.1 Hiodon alosoides
CCTTGTGCACAAGGGCAGAGTCACAGTCCTCCTCAGTCCTCCTGTTCCTTGTGCACAAGGGCAGAGTCACAGTCCTCCTCAGTCCTCCTGTTCCTTGTGCACAAGGACAGAGTCACAGTCCTCCTCAGTCCTCCTGTTCCTTGTGCACAAGGACAGAGTCACAGTCCTCCTCAGTCTTCCTGTTCCTTGTGTATGACACGCATGCTCGAGATCGAGGTTCCCAAACTGTCGTGCCGGTACACTAAACAGGGTGATCGGACTCAAACTGTGGTGCCGGTACACTAAACAGGGTGATCGGGTTCAAACTGTGGTGCCGGTACACTAAACAGGGTGATCGGGCTCAAACTGTGGTGCCGGTACACTAAACAGGGTGATCCGGTTCAAACTGTGGTGCCGGTACACTAAACAGGGTGAACGTGCTCAAACTGTGGTGCCGGTACAATAAACAGGGTGATCGGGCTCAAGACTTTGGCTGTGTATTGGAACCCCTGTATTGGTGATTTATATTTTATACCCTATTTAAGAAGCGGTGACCCTTTCATTACACCTGCCGTGTTTGTTTTTTGCGCTCTTCTGCATTATAACATTTACAGCATGTCAACAATGATTCAAAAGCACATAACATGTTTATGAGGAAAAAATAATTCACTTTTTGTTCCTTTTTTCGTTATTTTTCTAACCTGAAATTGTGAAAACTTTCCTGATGCAGTACTTGCTGTGTGGTGCTTTACTTTGATAAGTCGTTTTTGTCCATTAAAATAAATTGCAAAGAGCTGCGTGGTATCTCTTATTTCCTCTTAGCCGAGGCAGCTGTATCTGTATCTGTAGCCATCTGGTTATCCTTGCAGCGTTCAGTGGTCAGGACTGCAGAACCCAGATTGCCCGTTTCTCACTGCTGTGTCCTTTACGCGACGCTCCCCGATCCGTGCGTGGGATGATTTTGTCCCGTGGCCCGGGACCTCCCGCTCGTTAATGCCGAACGGCAGGGATCGCACTGCACCCGACGCTCGGCGAGGACGAAGAAAAGACCTTGGGGTGATAACGGCGTATTTACATTCTGTCTGGCTGGAATGACAGCTGGAATCTTACTCCGAATTATGTCATACGTTAGTCTGTTATTTTAGTCACTTGGCATTAGCTTTGGTTGTGCGCTGGTATGGAAGCAAACGCGGGTGGAACTCGAAAAACATTGCCAAGCGACTTAACGTGCTGCGATTACCTTACACATTTATAGCGCAGGGTAATTGGGGTTAAAAACCTGGCTTAGGGGTACAGTATCAGGCCCACTCTGGGAAGGTCCACTGGTCAGAAGCCTGTTGTCTAAATACCCGACCAGCCACAGCTCTCTGAGTGCTGCTGCGAACCATAATCCTCTAAATTGGCCCTTTAGCCTGCCTTGGTATTTTCTGTATTCCCTCTGTAGGCAAAGGCCTTTGCGTTTAGCATTACAGCCGAACCCCACCAAGCCCGTGCACTGAACGCTTGCCTTCCTGTTTTTACAGAAAGCAAGACTGTGAGAATTTCGACAGGAAATAGACAGGTCGTCTCCGGTGGCTTGGCGAATGCTTTGCTTTACGAGGCACGCTCCGACACTTCAAACATACAAGAATAACGTCAGATTGTTCATTCTTATTAGGGTTTCGCGTCACCTTTCGGCAATGGCTGTGTGCGGGCATTCGGTAGTGACTCAGCACCTGTTACCCTGTACAGCCATCCAGTCCTTTTCACTTCCAGCTCCTGCCTCGCTGCTGATTAATAGCCTATAAAAGGCAATAGAGTTGTCGCAGAACACAGTTCTCGGGCCAGAAGGGAAGTATTTCAAACCGCCTCACTGGAGACTGAATGTGAAGTCTGTCATTAACGCGCCGGCCCTGCTCCGCGGTGTCCAAGCACGTTCGCTGGTCGACCGTCTCCATCAAGCTGAGGGGAACAGACGACGCCTCTCTCTCGTATTTCCTTAGCGGCTAAGCACACACGTGACGATGCGTGCCGGTTGTTTGTTTAGGTCGACTTTAGTGTGAAAGATGTTGGTGTTGAAAGTTTTCTTTTAAGGTTTCTCTTAACCTGTCTTGGTGTTTTATACTCCATGCATGTTCCAGTCATGACATGCTGGTTGTCCGAAAGGTAGGACACGCCATGAAGCTTTTAAAAAATTGTCCTGAAAAACGAGAAATCTGTCTGGTATCTTGCAGTCAAAGCAGACCTGCATTGGTGGGTGGTTAAAAAGAAAGCTAAAAAAAGAACTCTGAAGTTTCCGTCAGACGTTTCATTTAGACTTTTATTTAACAAAAGGAAAACGCCAGGGAGTGAGAATAGTCTGGCAGACAAGTTTAATCTTCAGAACCCTTTCTTCTGTCAGACTCAGACATTTATTTCGGGGAGAATGCCTGGTTAATGCAGTGCCACTTAAATGTTGTTAAAAATAAAACCACAAATCAAAGGCGGGCATTTGTACCACAGGGTTTGAATAGAACGCACTAATGACTCACGTTTAAAAAGAATCCCCTTCTCGTGCCTCTCTGATATAAGATGTGCCCAGAGAACTAAAGGTTTCATTCTTCTGGGTTCATCAGAGTATGGACGGGGGCCTCCTCTTTGTTGCGAAGCCCTTGCTGACTGTGCCTGCGGATTGTCCACTGTTTTCCTGCGTTCCGTTCTCTCTCTCGCCACTAGCGCTGTAACTGCAGCCCAATGCGGATCATAACCCTCATACCTCGGCTGGTCTCTGTTTTGGTAAATGATAGCAGTCTCCACTTTGACCCCCAGAAAACATCCTGTATCCTAAAGCCCCGGCTCGTTGGTGTTTAATTGCTTCTGAACTTTGGCTAACAACATGTCTCCGTTCTCTTTACCCTTCGGCCTGGCGGACGCGCCGTTTCCGCCCTCCTCCTCCGAGGGTTCCTGCCCTCTGGGGGCGGGTCTGTCGGCTGGAACTTTAATTCGCCGTGCCCTCATTGATTTTATTCCGCACCTCTAATGCTCTGCCGCCGCCGGCGTTGTCAAAACAGCCTGTCAGACCGCATCTCTGTCGCGCGGGGACTATGACCCGATCTGTCTTTTCAGCGCTGTCAGTTAATATTGAGTGCACCCTCCTCACCTGCAGGGAATGGATCTGCTGCTTTCCACAGCTTCAGTATCTCCCCTTGGACCTTTCGCTAGAATGGTTACCCTCTCTGCCCCTCCTCTTTTACCGTACGCTGACAAAGCACGGCCTTATCCGTGGTCTCCTCTCTCTCTCATGCGTAGGCAGACAGCCTCAATGTTTCGTTGCAGGTTAGGGGATCATCTCCCTGCTTTGCAGGACGTGGTTAAACAGGACGAGCCTCTGTGGTTATTTTAGCCAGTCAATTTCAGCAGTTTTTTTCCACCCCGACACTTGTTGTTTACTTTCCACTGACTGGGGGTCTTTGAAGTCAATTATACACGTAATAAACAGAATCATATTCTTGAACATCTAACCTCAGGAAAAATAACTGTGCAGTATACTGCTGTGGACATGATAACAGACAGCAGAGAGGTCATGATGGAAGAGAGGGGCTCGGTGTTCCACAGGAAATTGCCGATTGTGTAAACATGTTGGGATTAGAATGACGGGTGTAATGCTCGGAGAGAGGTTGTTTTCTGGAATTTTGACGCATTGTTCTCTTGTTCCATTGGCTCATATCCCTTGCAATGGGAGTAAAATGGAACCAAACGGATGAAATGCAAATAATGACCAAAAGACAACCTTCTTCAAACACCTGCTTTTACAACAATATTTAACCAAGCAGAATCTAAGAAAGAAACAGTGTCAACAAGCAGAAACCTTGGGTGTGACGGTTCTGGCAAAGTACCAGAGGGCTGGAGATCACAAATTGTTATGTAGCTGAATGGCTTTTACATGTAGCTCTCTGTATGCACACCAGCTCTGTGTGTGCAAGACGCATCTGTGCTATTAAGCCCTGCATACCAGGGTACAACAGAGCCAGGAGTGATCGGACACAGGGAGATGCCGTGCCAGCTCACGGCCTTTATATTTTAACAAAACGAAAAAATAATAATTACAACAACAACCAAAACAGACTCATATTTTCAGGGACAGATGCAGATGAAGACATTTGACAGTTTTAGAGTCAGTTAACCGGCAGCAGAGCTGCCTACAAAACATACCAAGCGGAAAGAGGAAGAGGGGGATAAGACGACAGTTAGCATTTTATTTCAATTACTGTCTCCAGTCTGTTTAACTCCCACCACTCCATCATCATAATCAACGCTGCCATCATCATTTTCTCCATGATCATCACCATTAAATGTGAGCCTTGTGAGAGATTATTTTTGTGTTTGTATTTTACATGTCATTTGTTTGTTGTTTTTAGGCTGTTATGACACTGCTTTGTATGGAAAATGTTTCCCAATCTGTCCTACCCCAGACTGTGGTCAGGATGGATCTGTATCGGGCTGCCCAGTGGGGGGCGGGAGTGGTACTGCTTTCCCAAGAGTATTTTCTTGTCATTCACTATTTTTTAAATTGTTTTTCAAGAAACGAACATCACCAGAAAATATAATAAAAAATAAAATAAAAATAGAATTGCTATAATAGTAAAACAGAAAAACCTATACAAAAAAGAAAAAATTGCTTTGAATCATTAAATAATTGTATGTTAACGTATGAAGTGTAGTGGTTTATTACACTATATATTTTTTCGTTTGTATTTTAATGAAAATAAGTTAAATACAACAAATACAACCTTTCTGAATGTACAATTTTTACGGAAACTTTTTTTTTTAAACGACATTGGCTGGGATTAAATAAACTGGGTTAGCGTGTTGATAACCGTGCTCTGTGTCTCCATTAGAGAATTCACAGGCCTCTCCGGTGCCTCCCCAAATGAGCTGTGTTTCTGCTCTGTCTGCCAACACACATCTATTCCAGTTTGATTTATAAATTCTTCCTGGCTTACTGCGCTTGTGGCGGGGTTTATGCTGCGGGGGTAACCCCAGTGGTGCAAGGATCCCTACGTGTGCTCTTCCATGAGGACGGAGTCGGAGGGAACACGGCACCTATTAAAACAGATTTACAGATGCATCAAAAAGTTATCTTCTTCTGTCACAGATATAGACACAACCGTTGCTGTTAAACAACGACCTATGGTGGTATTTGCGGTGTTTTTTCCTATTTTGAAATGGCCAATTATACACCGACTTGTGTTGGGAAACTACTGATATTCTGTGTGATTGCAGTAAACATTACCCTGTTTAAACAAATAAATTCAATAAAAAATAATAATTAGCCTCAGTTTTTTTTTTTTTTCAAACAATGTTTTCTGGTCTCTCGAGGAAGGAAGAAAGGAGAACGTGGTTAGGTATCTCGTGGCCAGCAAGAACGTATCTAAGTAAACATTTCTGTTAAGGTAAACTTCTGTAAACAAATATTTTTATTTCAGCGTTAACAGCACCTCCCTGCTGATTGCAGTCTTGGCAATGTTCTACTCCATCTGGTATCCTCAAAGTTTCTGTTTATTTAAGCTTTTTTTTTAAACAAAAAACACGTCATGCAGGTGCATTCAATTACTGGCATCCCTTCTGTCCTTCAGCTCTAACGCTTATGGTGAGACACATCCCTTCCTTCTGTGTTTTTAAACATTACATTTTAATTTTTTAATTTTTGTGAATCATGTATAACTGTGTGGACTGTATCACCCTTCCTACATGATTCAACGGTTTTAACTGGCTGATGGACACTGACTGAAAAAAACAAAAAACATAAATACTAGGTTTTTAATGGTTTCTATAACAGCTTCTGGCCTGTTGGACAATATCCTCTTGGTTCTCACTATCTCTCCCTCAGACAAACATCACACGTACCACCACAGACATACTTTACACCATCAATCTTTTGATTACAAGCCTGTCACCTTAACCACTACACCACCAGCAGCCTCTACTACAACTTCAACGTTCAGGAGATTTTGCTAAGTCATCACGAACACCTTAATGATTAAATGACGTTTCCTATTGTAAGACATGAACATTGACGTGGAGTTCTTTCAGACACCGTGACAAAATGTCATAAGAATAAAACATTTTATTCCCTCTGTCAGCCACGGAACCGGATAGCTCCTCCAGGAAACGCAAGTATTCCTTTCTCACTCCACTATTAATTAAAAGCAAGTGTTTCTAACTGCCTGGTCTTGGGGAGGGTTGTTGAAGAGTTTTTGCACTGTGAGCTGGAAGTCGTGGGCTGTGATTGGCCTTTGGGTCTGCGTTTGCGTGTGCTCTGACAAGACCACCCACTGCGGAGATCACAGGCTATGTGAGGTCATGATTGGCAATTTTGCCAAACTCTTTTTTTTGAGAGTCAGCTCATCATCGTGCCCAGAACCTTGGTCAAACCCTAAACAGCCTCGAGTCTCCTAGGAGAAGATATTTAAAAAAAAAATAAAGTATTGTTTGTCACTGAGTATATTCCTGGTTTGATTCAATAGAGAAGCTTGGGGAGTTCATCTGGGATGTTAAGAGACCTGTTCTCCCCTTGGCCCATGGCCTCAGAGTTCCCATGTCACCTGACACATCACATGATGGGCCAGTGGCAGCAAGATCACACTGCAGCACTATAGACACAACACTGCCCTTGGTACCTGTTTTAAAACATGAATAAATAATGAGCAAATTCGTATTTTAAAGAACATTTTAGAGACATAGAATAGGGGCAGTATGGTTGATTGTTGGGGTAAAATCCGTCTCGGGTCTGCGTGGCGTTCTCCCTGTCTGGGTTCTCCAGTTTCCTTCCACAGTCCAAAGAATTGTGGTTTGGATTAGCAATCAGCGTCCTACCCTAGCTATACCCTGCCTCACACCCTGTGTCTCAGAGAATGAGCTGCAAAAAATAAATAAATGAGATATATAGTACAGAGAAAACATTTTATTCCGTTTTCATATATTTTATGAATGATGACAGAACTTTCAGAACTTATAAATTAGAATTTGTAAAGTTTTCCCAACGTTTTTATGTCCGTTATCACTGTACCCTGAGATTTTTTCCTGTCTCCCCACCAGTCACCTCCACGTAGGATTTGCTGACCATCTCAAAGTGTTCAAGTTATTTCAAAATCACACCACAAAGGTTTTCTATTTCAGATTGCTAAGTATCATACAGCTCCTGTTGATCAGAATAAATGACTTGGCCAGTTGATTTATAGAATGTTTTATCTCCATGCCAGACTTTAAATTGAATATCTGGCAACCAGATATGTCTTGGCAAAGAGGAAAGTGGTGCCATTTTTCTCTCGCTTTCGAGCCAATCGTGGGGGCTAAAAAGACTGGCAACACATTTTCACACTGAAATGGTACCAGCGAGACTCCCCCAGTGATTGTTTTGAAACAGAGAAAAAAAACAAGGCTGTCACAGGGCCTGACCCATCCCCCATGTGGTGAGACAAGTGGCCTGCTGCTTAACAGACTTCAGTTTCCTCTGAAAGTGGAAAGATAATTGGAAGTCGTTTTGAGGAAAATTCCATCAGCACCGGAGCTTCCCATGAAACGCGTTCATCAGCATGGTTTCCATGGACCTTATGAGTAGGCTTCACTGGTACACGTTCAAGGACATCACTGTTTCCTGCTACAGGAGCAGAGCAATTCATTATTTCATCTTTAAAACCCTAGCCGTTGGGTAATATTTTATGACACGAAAAAACCCAGAGATGCAAAAACTCTGACAAATGGATCTTATTTCCAAGTCTGAAACCCCTTCCTGTTTTGTCAGTGAATGCAGTTATTAAAAAGCTGCAAAAAACACTTAAAGGAAAAAATTAAGACCATTATTCAAAGTCAGCCGATGCAGGACGGAACAGCTTAGTCGTCAATGTAATTTGAATACAAAATTAAAAATGTATCATTTAAAAAAATGACTTTTCAGTGTACTGAATAATGAACAGGACATTTAAGAATTGAGAATGACATTAGATATCATTCAAAAAGTATTTGATTGTTTAAAAGCTACGCTCTTTGTATTATAATTATTCCCGGTACCACAGAAAAAAACGAAATGTTCTGCTTGCTGCTGAGATTACAGTTGTAATCTTTTTGTGACTGAATGTCCCAGACGGGGCGTGGTCTCCAGACGTGTTCCTGCTGCTCTGTAAGGTGGATTACACGCCTTCTCTTGCTGCATCACTGACTGGGGGGGGGGCAATGACAAAGTGTTGAGGTGCAAACCCTGTACCTGTGACAACCTGTAACGATGAGGTCAACGATGTGCCTGCGTTTGCTAAGAAACCTTTTTTCTTAAGTGGAGTTTGAGAAAAAACGTCAAGGATTTACTCATTAGGGTACTCTCTACTCCCGTACGACGTAACACAATAAGGCTTCACGGCACTGAGATGAGAAGCTCAGTTATCAAATTGTTATTAAGTTAAGTGGGTGTTTGAATTATTAATGACCATCTACATGTTCTGGGACCAATACAAAATCGTGAGTGTCTCTCGTAACAGGAATGATATTTTGGTAGAAGTAACGGTGTTGTAGAGTTACATTTTTAACAGATTGATTGAGTACGTTCTTTAGTGCGAATAGATGGCAGATTGTGTGAGGGGATACGAGTCCTGGCTTTATCTGTCTTGCATCTCCAGTTTTTCTAGCCATCCTGGAGATTCTTCAGAAGTTTTGAAATTCCACCAGAAGCTTTGAAGATTCTTCAGAAGGTCTGGAGAACATCTCAATATAACTGCCTGGAAGTGTTGGGGGCGAGGGGGTAGAGGACGCTACTGTCTTTGAAGTACGGCGAGACAATCATAAATTCAGTGTAAAACAAAAGCGATTGAACCCAAAAACCCCCAGAAATATAGAGCCTGCCGCACACTTCCTGTGTGTTAACTGACGATATGTCCCAAGTTGCTTTGGGATAACTCATAGTTTATAGCCATTAGTAGTCAACTCCACTTTCTTAGTTCTTCCTGCTAAAATAATTCTAGTGACCTATTCCAGGGTACTAATTGAGTACCTGTCATACTTTGGACTCAAGATGTCGAGAAGACAACTTTCTCCATTAGCATTTTGACAGCAGCACTGAGAGGAATCAATAGCTTCTGCCAATTTCCATGCGGAAAACAAACAAAAATGTGCTTCTCAATGAAACAAAAATGGGCCTGGAGGAGGGAAAATGACACTAACTGCAGAGTCATTTTCAACAACAAAGCTTTTTTGTTGTTGTTGTTGTTGTTAGCAGACTAAATCTCTAGCATGAATAATTGAAACCAGGCTGGAAATGCTTCAGCTCTGCAGTTTTATGAACTATCAGTCTAATTTTCATGAGATTCTTGCTTAAAGTTTCTTTTTGGCTCTTTTTCAAAAAATGAGCGGTACATTTATTTCTGGGTAATATACTGTATATGTTGTCTGCATCGTTTTGTTAAAATTGTCCTGGGCTATTACGTTGCAGAGATATTATGCCTAATTAGGTTGCATTATGGGAGCCCTTGATGGGAATGGTTGCATTGCACGATTGTACCATTCCGGTTGTTTTGTACTTTTGATACCTTTGATTGTGATGCTGCTGGCCGTGTGTCTCGCTGACTTGCTTGCATGGAGAAGCTTGACTTTTGAAATGTATTTTTTTAACTCTTACAATACACCCGACATGCCACTCTCAAAATACACATGGGACTCCCTAATGTCATCTGGGAAGATCACATACCCTCGAAGTGTGCCATGATATACTACTGCCGTGGGTAAAAATATCCCTCAGGGATACTAGAAACCTAAAACAAGCTATTAAAATGAGCTGTGGTGGCAATACCCAGTAACCTCCGGTAGATGAGACAGGGGACTCCAGAAGAAAGTGTACTGAGTCCAGGAGTTCTGCAGATTTAGGAATAAACTTTCAGCCAGTAGTTTAATCACATGTGGAACACCGGGACTGGGGGATCTCCTGCCGAAACAATGATTTCAATACACGGAATCAGACTTGCCTGTCACTGTAATTGTACCACCGGAGGATGGCTTGTTCAATGTTCATTACAAATGGAAGGCTCGGTTTGCTACTGCTCCTTGTCTGGATATAGTTTACCCATAGTCCCTAAACCCTTGACACCTCCCTTCCAATGCCATGCCAGATGGCCACCCAGCATCAAATGTGTGGATCTCTAAACTATTCATCCCATCTCCTTGTGGAGCTAATGAGTGTTTGTGGGGTCTGGACAAGTTAAAAAATACCTATAGGTAAAAAACAATACAAAGACATTATAATGGCTTTTCCCTAGACGATCCAACAATACATAGTGAAACTCAGAGAACACTATATCAACAGATATGTGTAAGGAAAGTAGGGTCAACTCATCAAACCGTTCAGACAAGCTTGCTAGCCAGAGATTTTATATGGAGTACGTTTTAAGGCACGTCAGTTCCTTCTGCCCGCGTTCCTCTGCACTGAGAGACCAGCTGGCTTTGGCTTTGGCAAGTGGTAGATGATTAAATTGTTTTTGGACTAGAGGCAGTGATACATTTTAAGCGAGCGTTGATGGGAGATTATGTTGATAGCAAAAAACTTTTTATTAGGTTTCAGTGTTTATTTGTAGAATGCCAAATCTGGCCGATTCCTTTATTTGACTTGAGGTCCCCTTAATGTTGGAATTCTCTTGTTTTAAACAATCTCTCACAATGAGTAAAGTACTAGACTCCTCCCCGTCTCTTACACAGGATACCTCTCCCCCTGTGTTTGAACAGCAGCTCAGTCAAACATTGCACATACAGTGGCTAAATAAACATTTAAAAAATGAGATTTTTCTCTGTGGATGGAACACGCACATAGGCAAACAAGACAGATAGACACACTCACACA
>JAOYSI010005427.1:0-45702 GCA_025775065.1 Hiodon alosoides
CAATAGCAAAATGTTGCTTTTACATTTAAACCTTTTTAAAAATAACAGTTTAACCCCCCCCCCCCCCCCCCCTAAAAAAAAAGAAGAAGTTCGGTCTTATCTGGCTATCAGGGATAATTATCAGTCAACCCTGGGGGTTTAGGTCAATTTACAGAATTCCTACATAATTATGGAATTGACATTGCAGATCCTAACCAATTTCTACATGTAAGCTGCACTAAGATTATGTGTGTGTGTGTGTGTGTGTGTGTGTGTGTGTGTGTGTGTGTGTGTGTGTGTGTGTGTGTGAGTGTGTGAGTATGTGTGTGTGTTATGTTTGCTGCCTTTATAAGAGGTCTAACTAATAAAGCATGGATAAGCAATAAGGCATAATTAACACTGAGTTATTCTAAAGAAGTATGTGAGTACACACACAGGGTTCAGGGATGAGCAGGGATTTAACCTGCTTGGAAAGATCATGATGAAATTTGTATCAGATTCTTCAAAGATAAGTCATTTGTATTTTCAAAAGATTCAAAATTCATCCTGGTCTCCCCAGTCATTTAATTTTATCAGATTAAGTATGAAGTTCAAATAAAAACCCCACTCACTTTTCCTTGCTATGTTTAATCTCATATGTACATATAATTCTAACATCCACTTTCAGAAATTCTCCAATAAGGTGATCGCAAATGGGTTTCCTTTTCAGATAACTGACGTTGATAAATTTGAAGATTGCTAGGGTCTGGAGTTAACATGAGGTGACAGAACATTTGGAGACAACACAAGGTATGCCACATGGTGCATTTGTCCTGCTGGAAGTGTCCATGTGAAGAAGGGTAAACTGTACCCATGAAGGGATGCACCTGGTCAGCATGATGTTCAGACACATTGAGGCATTCAAACGTTGCGCAGTTGGTATCAAGAGACCTAATGTGTGCCCTGAAAATATTCCCCACACCACTACATTACCACCATATACCTGTACCGCTAACAGCAGGCAGAATGGGTCCATGTACCCATGCAGCTTTCGCAAAATCCTGACTCTGCCATTAGCACGATGCAACAGGAACCTAGATTTATCAGACCAGGTGATGTTTTTTCTCTCCTCAGTTGTTCAGTGTTGGTGATTGTGTCCACTGAAGTCTCGTCTTCTTGGTTTTAGCTGACGGAAGCGAAACCTGGTGTGGTCGTCTTTTGTAAAATCCCATCTGTGACCAGGCCAGACAAGTTGTTCATTCTGACCTGCTGTTCTGAACATCACTGTTGTACAGTACTGTTTGTGGCCCACCTGTTAGCTTGAAGAAATTCTTACTATTCTCCTACTAGTCTCGTAACAAGCTTTTTCCTACTGGACTGCTGTTTTTTTTGTTTTGTTTTTTGCACCATTCACGGTAAATCCTAGAAAAGACCAAGATGAAGGCCATATCTGAGATACTAGAACTGGATTGCCTGTCAATGATGATCATACCATGCACAAAGTTGCGAATGCCTCAATTCCTATCTGCCTGCTTTATATTGTGAACTACACCCACGTGACTCACTTTCTGTAGCAGCAATCCATTTTTGTGAATGGGGTGTTGTACCTAATAATCTGGCCACTGAGTAGATACTGTATATCTGACTAGCCTGATATAACCATGAAGCTAAGGGGCCTAACTCAAAAAACAGCCCAAGACAATTATTCCTCCTCCACCAACTTAACAGTTGGCAGATGGTGACTGCCAGATGGTGAACCATGCTCCAGAGTTCAATGGTGGCGAGCTTTACACCACTTCAGCCAATGCTTGGCATTGCTCATGATGTTCTTAGGTTTGTCTGTGGCTGCTTAACTAGGGAAAACCATTTCTTGAGCCTCAATAAAAAAGTTCTGTGCTGGCGTTGCTTCCAGAGGCAGATTGGAACTCGGTAGTAAGTGTCGCAGGATTTTTACACGCTAAGCAATTCAGCACTAGGCAGTTCCGTTCTGTGAGCTTCCCATTCTGTTGCTCCAAGACGTTTCCCCTTCAGAATAACAACATTTCCAGTTTACTGGGGCCACTCCATCAGAGCAAAATGTTATTCTACCACCAATGTTTGTCTCAATTTGATAAACCAGTCAGTGACCGCTGCGGCTGAAATAGCCTAATCCACTCATTTGAAGAGGTGTCCACATACTTTTGGTTATGTAGTGTATAGATCACTTAACCTGAACTGGATTTAGTAAGTATTCCATAACTGCCTATTCAGTTCAGCTCTTATTTCTTGTGGCGATCAGCTAAATTACTGAGGGACTAGTGAAGAGACAGAATCTTCCTTTTTTCACATTTTGAAAATCTTGTGCATGTGAGGCTGTTGGGTCTGCAGCACAGTGGATCCTGTTACCCAGCTTCACATCTCCTCTCTTTCAGACCCGTCTAACCTTGAGCGAGACTCTGTCATTGCTTTTTGGCTACACACAATACACTGCCCCCCCACTCAAGATAATTCATCAGACAAAAAGCGATGTTTGACTGTCTGCACTCTACATTGCCATCTCTGTCCCAAGGCTGTTACTTGTCCAGAACTGATTCTAATCATCACTGAAGTGCGAAGGATTGTAAAGGCCAGTCATTCAGAACCACAGTGTGTTTCTGGTCTGTCTGATACTGAATATCAGTGATTTTAGGTCTGAGAATGCTAGCCTTCTGCATAGATGGGAGCAAAATCAGAGTATGTGTTTGTGGCACGCTGCCAGGATCCACGCCCTTAGGTCTGGGAGACATGCCCAGGGCTGCTCTGATGGACAGCCAAGCTCTGGGGCCATGCCCAGAACCAGGACCTTGTTGCGCAACTGAGTGTGGTTTTACTGATTGTAACCACACTCAGGGGCTAGCAATTAAAAGACTTTTAAAACTGCCAGCAGTGCTGGCTGAAAGGAGAATAGTTTTGGACTGGAAAGGTGGTGGCTCAAGGTACATGTGGGATGTGGATAGTTTGTTGTTTAAAGGTTAAAAAAATTATTTATTTTCGTTTTCTGGGAAAAGGGTTTATATTTTCATATTTTCATATTTTCAGCAAATACAAAACCCTTGTGTTCCTGCCTCTTAACTCCTCTGAACCAGGCACACTCGGCATGCAGATATCAAAATTAATCTGCTTTCCTTTCCCTTGAGCCAGTATGGGTTCCTGTATAAAGAACGGAAGCTATAAGGTCACCATCAGCACTTAAGCATACAGAGGCATTCTCCACTCCAGTGTAGCTCTTTCTTTAGATAAGACACACATTTTTGGATCTCAGTCAGCCTATTTTTAATAATTGCTAAATCAACCCAAACTGCGACATTTGTTTTGACGCATTAGCATTCAAGCCCAATCTCTATTAGAGCGATTATATGAAGCAGCAGTTTCGCAAACCCATGCCTCCAATGGACTGGCTGCCCGTGCTGTGTCTAACTAGAATTAATCTCCTTTCATCTGTATCTCATCTATCAGAGACTAGGGCAGAGAGATCTGGAAAAGTGCATTCGGCATGCAGAGGGTTTCTCATTCAGGTCATTTATCTTTGTGCCGTTCACAGGTTCTTTCTTTTTCTATTTCTGCATAGTTCTATGTTCGTCCATATTAAATCCAAGATTTTCTCCGTCTGAGCATAGTCTTTCATTCAATGTGGTGCTATTTTCTCGGAATCCTGCTGTTTTGTGAAAAGGATTTCATTGTCATGATTGGGACATTATGAATCTCAAAGGATGCACTGTGCTTGCTAGTATGAAACGTGGGGGGGTTCTGAAAAGAGGTAACTCACACGTCTGAATGGCCTTAAAAAGGCAGTATTATGCTGCCCCCTGGTGTTTATGACGCGCAAAGCTACGTATTTATAAACAACAACACCAAACAACAACAAAGTGTAGCCTTTTCATCAGTAGTATTGCGATTCTTTTGGTGATATACAAGCCCCCTATCACAACGTTTACAGATGTGCAGAAGAGAATGCATATGGTTGTCGTGGTGTATGCCACACCAGTGTCACATGCTACCAGAAGATCAAATAGATTCAAGCAATGAATCAAACATGGCCGATCATCGCTGAGCGCTATTGCCATTTTTCTATTCTCATACTGGACTGGAGAAATGTGAGCTGTTTCATCGTTTGTTGGCTAAACTACTGCCAGCTTCAATGGTCTAGCTGTTATATCTGATTCTCATACTACAATGCATCTCTGACAGGGAATAGGTGCTGAATTAGGCTGCTAGGATTTTATTAATAATAAGATTTTTTGACATTTTTGTGCCAATAATTTAAAATATCCTTTAAACAAAGTAATATGTCTGAGGTACCGCTTGTTGTAAATGTGCAGGCTGGAAGATGGTTATAGGTGGTCCAGTGGAGGTCTGCTGACTGAAAGAACAGTTATTAATGGTCTACCTCTTCATCCAGAAAACAGGTGATTTTTACATTTTAGACCCTTTCCTTCTTACACCCCCTCTCCCTTAATGTTTGTATTTGACACAGTCTTTAAAAATGCTGGTGCACTTTTTGCTCTTTATTCTCTGTCCATTTCACTTTCTCTGCTACTGTGTGTCAGGCCAGAACAGACAAAATATACATAAAGGTTACATTTAGGTTGAGAATTGTGTCTCTCCCAATTGTGTCTCTCCCATTCAATTTATTAAATAATTCATCGGTTTTTATGTCTCCACCAGTCCCTTTCTCTTTCCAGATGTGTGTAGAATGTGTGGATAGAAGGAGGGAGAGAGACACAGATAAGTGTATCCCACTGGCTGAAAGGCAAATAAGAAAACAGACACTTTAAACTGCTATCTTTATGAGCAGTCTATGGGTAATGTGTGTCCATCATAGAGTGCTCTCTGCTGGCGACAGAGGGCAGTGCATCTAAGCTTAATAAGTCACTCTCACCCCTGCGTGTGCTCCAGGGCCCTCACTGAAGACAAACTCTCTCCCTTTCACTTTTCATTACTGTCTCTCACTCCAGGGCCCTGCTAGTCCATGTACCCAATCTCAATTGAGCACAATGACATTTACAGGGGAAGTTGATCAATGCCCAGCTTCTCTGCTGTAATTGATTGCGTGTGAAAAATGTACGAAGACGGTTTATGGTGAAGTCAAACATGGCATTCAGGGAATGCTTATCTGTGTGTAGAGTTAAAAGCATATAGGGTGTTTCAGAAATACACATAAAAATTTTAATTAGTCTGCAGATATAGATTGTCAGACTCGGCAACTCTACACGACTGAGCAGAAGGAAAGCCCGGTATAATTTGTGTGGCTTTCTGCCGCTCTCCGGTTAGTTGACCTCAGCCACAAAGAGAGCGAAGAGACAGCAATGAGTCTATAGATCTGTCAGGTGCACACCATTTATTTTCATCATTCCCAGCATCCCCACCAGCTTGCTGTGTTGAATTGACTTGTCGGTTTTCATTCTGTCTTGGTATTTCATCTTTATCTCCCTGAAACACGCTCTCCTTCCAGCTCTCCCTCGATCTTCTCTCGCCCTCTCTGCTCGTACGCTAATGAGAATTTAAATGGGCTGTATTGTTATGGAAGTCATGAAAGCAGCCAGGTCACGTGAAGGACTTTGCAATAACAATCATGTTGACACAAGGATGATAACACAAACAACGAAAAAAGTAAATGCTAACTGCAAGCCATGATTCTTGGCCAAACTGTCATTCTCTTGTGTATATATATGTGAGTGTACATGTTTGAGTGCGTTTTTGTGTGTGTGTGTGTGTGTGTGTGTGTGTGTGTGTGTGTGTGTGTGTGTGTGTGTGTGTGTGTGTGTGTGTGTGACTAACAGACCTTAAGAAGGGGGGAAAGGAATCTCAGTGCTGTTTCTACCATGGCTTTTGAATTTATCTTGCATTCATCCTGAGCCTAACTAATATATTCTATTAGGATTATTATCATTTCTAATGTTGAGTTATAATGGCTTGTATTTTTAAAGGTGTATTCCCTAAAAAAAGAGCAACAGGGGGCATGCTGTCTAAGTAGCCTATAGAACCTGTAATCAATAGGTAACATAGTCAATTCCTATGACCTTATAGGGGTTTGTAACTAAACTATATAAACCGAATTAGCCTATAAAAAGATAAAGTGTAAAACTGTAAGCTTTGTAAGTTGTTCAGTGTCTGTGTCTAAGGAGATGTGCAAGTGGTTTCTGTAGAAATATCTCATCTTGAAAGTGGGATAGCGGTCATCCTCCAGCCGGACAAGGTAAAATAACATCACTAGGGCACGTTAGACAGTTTACTGAAACTGGGTTGTGTTTGTTGATGTGTGTGTGTTTGCATATCTGTACTATGAGTCAGTTTTAGTCCTGATGGAAAAGATGTCTGTTTTTAACTACCAGAAGCAGTCATGTGCCACTGACTGACTCAGTTGGTAAAGGACTGAACCCAATTTCTCAAGGTATATAAAGCTCATGCCATTTGTCGATTGTGACCCGGGAGAGCTCAGCACTGACACATAATGGGCAGGGCGGGGCCTGAGCTGGGGTGAGTAAAATTGGCAGGGCCTCCCTCAGCTCAACGCTAACGAGTGTCTCTCGATGGCTTCCCATGTGCTTTCAGCGTAGCAGTGCTGTCAAAAGTGATCGGCCTGAGCTGAATCTCTCATGCAGGCAGCATGGAGTGTAGAACAGACAGGCGGCTCAGCGGTGACTAGGGTTGTAGGCGACTAATCCTTGTACTTGGTGGCACAATTGGTTACGACCAGCCTTAAAAAAACACAAAACAATTTCAGATTCAATATTTATTTTCTAAAATGGCAACTTTCACAGAATCTGGTTGGCTCATATCAATGCAAATGTAAAAACTGCCCTAAAACCCTTATTATGCAAACTTCGTTTTTTTTTTTTAAACTTTGTTTAATTTTGTTAACAAACATTGTTCACCAAGACTTCAACTAATCGTAAATCTCTTGAAAGAAGTATATACATATCATTTTTAACATTAAAATTAAATTTTTGACTGAATTTTGCATACTACGTTCTGCTAATGAACATAAACTCAGTAATTAAATGTAATTAAATTATGTAATTAAATTGCTACCATTGGCTTGTATTTCGCATGTCACATCTTGCAGACTTCACAAAAATTTGCTCTTCACTTGTTATTGAAAAATAACCCTAACCCTGAAATTACATTAACCATATATTATGACCAAATATGATATCAGTACGCACACACACCTCCTTCCTCAAAGATAAATTATTAAATAGCCAGCTCTGCGTATTGGAATGGAAATGGAATGCCTGTGATTTAAATTATCCGCTGTCTTATGAGTCTGAGTTTGACAGTTTGACTATGACATGCAAGTCGTGTAGGTGTGTCCCTCTCTCTCCTACTCCTACACAAAATTCAGAAGAGAACTCATTCCTGAAAATAAAGACCGGTATTAGACCGTCATTTTGGGATACGTTTAGGGAGGTTTTGTTTTCTCACACTTATTCAAACTTTCTTTATATAGTCGTTCTCTGCTTCCTCAATGTGCCTGATGGTCTTCCTCTCTGTAGTAGGAGATGTGTAAAGGTCTCACAGCTTTCGTTTAGGCCCTTCCTCCAACAATCCCCAGCTCACGGCTGACACCAATGGTGGAGGAGGAGGGCGGGGCGGGCAGGGTGGGAGGTTTGAGCACAGGTGCAGGTGCTCAACTGCCTGAAACCGTCCCTGATTTTCCAGGAACGGGCTTCTCTCTCTGGTGACAAAAAAAGTCCTGCTTATTAAACCTGTCCAACAGGTATCGGTGCACACTAATGCCACTCCCTGTTTGACGATTTGCCCTTTTTTATACACACGTCAGGTTTCAAATCACAAAAAAAACAGAAACGTTGACATGTGTTTCTCTTTCTCTCTTGCTCTGTGTGTACGCCAACACACAAACACACTCACATAAACACACCCACGCAGACAGTTAGAAAAAACAGGAGGGATGCTGCCGGTCAGGCCCTTTAGTATACAGCATGCTATCGTTCCTTACATTACAATGCACTACATTATTGCTCCCTAGTTAAGTCTTGAATACACTATCCCACCCTACGTTACTATTGTACTCTACATGATTCATTACTCCTCTATCCTGCACTCTTTGCTACACTATACCTCCTAACATTACTCTATACACTACAACACCCTTTTTACAACACACTCTATTATGCTCTACCACACTAGATTATACTACTGTTAAGTAGCATTCTTCTTAAATATTTCACGTTCGGAGGCAAAGTAGAGTCTGAATGTGCTGCCCGACTGTTGCAGCGCTGGCTGTGAGGGTGTCATTTAAATGATGCAATTTGCTGAACGGGGAGACCTGCATATGCACCAGAGAGTCGGGCCTCACCAGGGAGCAAAACTAATGAGCTGAACACAGCTCAGGTCTGGGGTCCACACAGCGAGCAACAGAGAATAGCTGGTGCGTCGTTATCAGCTGTAAGATAAAATATTTTTAAAAATAATAATATATAATAAAAACGCCCTTTAAGCATCTGTTTTGTGTATGTTCAGACTGCAGGTCTAAAAGCAGTTTGTAAGAAATTTTTGGCTAATAATTATTATATTATAATATAAACATTATAGTCTTGATGGGGTTAATTTCATGCTGGGTTAGGAAGTTACCTAGGCGAAGTGTACCCGGTTCGTACTCTATAACATGGCTGGTTTCAGGGCTGTTATGTTATACTTCAGAGTAGGCCTAGTCTTAAAATGTTGTCGAAAAGGTATCAAAGGACAATAAGTCATTTTCCCTTTATTTCCAGGGAAAACTTGTTAGGAAACTCGTAAGGTGACATCATGAAACTGCGAGAGCGGGCATGAGCGCGAGACAATGAACGGAGAGAAACTGTGAACAGAAACCCTGAGAGCTCCCTCCCCCTCGAAGGAGGCTCTCCTTAAATATGCGTCCCTATAGTCTCCCGTTACATAGTCAAGGTGCGGCTTTGCAGAACAGGTGCGGAACTTAAAGCGCAGGAGGATATATTTAACGGTGGCCGTTTTTTTATTTTCCAAATCTAGCGAAAGGGGTAGAATAAGTACAAATCTCAAGTAGAGTTCTACTTTGTATGGCAACAGGTGCACTGAGATCGGTGGACAAATACCTGCATCTGAATATTTCTAGTTTCAGAGGATTTTTTTTCTCTCCAAAAAAGGAACTTACATTTTTTTAAATCTTAATTCAATAGTTTAACTTTCCATTAGCCTGCTTAGTTTGTTAGTCTTCAGACCCTGCGATTAAACAAAGGTTACTGAGGGGGAAAAAAACTTTTAACCGGCGAAAACTTTTCGACACAAACGACTGAAAATGGCAAACTCCGGGCTTCAAATTTTAGGATTTGCTCTGTCGCTAATTGGCCTTATTGGTCTTATAGTCGGAACTATGCTCCCACAATGGAAAATGTCCGCCTATGTCGGGGACAACATTATCACAGCGGTGGCCATGTACCAAGGGCTTTGGATGTCCTGCGCTTTCCAGAGCACTGGCCAGATGCAGTGCAAAGTTTACGACTCCATTCTGCAGCTAGACAGTAAGTATTGCATTTATTTACTTTGATTTAATACAATAACAAACGCCTTTAGCCTTCATGGATGTTCGTGCGTTACTTCGGGACAGGCGCAAATGGCGATGTGGTGCTGCGATTGTGCCACATCATTGTGATGAGAAAAGGTTAGTCCCATACGCCTACTGTCTTAATGATGTGCGAAGACGTGTATGCGCTACCTGTGTATGCGACGCACTGGGGGAGGGGTACGCGTTAAAGCTTGAGGAAGCGGAAAGTGCGCAGACAAGTGTAATTTTTTTTTTATATATCTGAAATTTACTTAATAAAACCCTTAATTATTAACTGTATGTTTTAAAACGTCTTAGTCCTAGTGTATATTTTCCGAAACCCCTGAAGGACTCACGAACGAACGGCCCACCCATTATTGTTACGCAGCATTCGTAGCTCTCAGGGGTTTTGCGTGCGTGTTAGGAAGTCGTTTGGCTTAATTCCCAGGCGTGCTCCGGAGTCGGTGCCCTAGACCAACAATTCGCCACCAAAACGTACAGATCTCTCTATGAGAACAATGCTTTCTTTCACCAGTGTTTACCGTCTGTATCTAATTGCAAATCTCTTTAAATTTACAGTGGATGTCTTTTCCGTCTGTGATTAGACTTAGTTTGTTTCTCTAGTAGAAATTCCTGTCGTCTTGGAATGTGTGTTAGTTTTCGAGAACTCGGATTCATGCCCTGCCATGAAAACATTGGAGGTGAAATCGGAAAATCGTCGGGACTCTTTACTCTTTACTTTCATTTTTCGGAAATAACTTAAAGGTTTTCGTCATTCTGCATATTTTGGACAGATTGGACAATTTATAAACGGGGAGATTTTCAAAGTGTTTTTGTCTGACTCTAAAAGGGCTTTATGTGTTCTCAACGGTCATTTACTGGTGAGTGGAAATTCATTTTTGCTAGGATAATGATTAGCGAGAGAGAGAGAGAGAGAGAGAGAGAGAGAGAGAGAGAGAGAGAGCTCAGGTAAAAAAACAAACAGGTGTCACAGCTCCTTGCCATTCATCTGCCACAATTTGGGTGGGGCGGTGCTTACTGTTTTATCCCCTTGGCCCTTGAAACAACTTAATCAAGAGTTCAAGCTTCATGAAATGGAACCTGGAAGCAGACATTGATTTAATTTCTATTGTTTTTCCCCCCCTGGGACAATAGCACTTGTTTCAACCTGTCACGTCCCAATTAATTTTAAATGAACCTACCCTTGAAACCAAGGCCACATTACAACCACAAGTTGTGATTCCTAGAGTTAAGTCAGAGCTCTTACTTGCTTGCAGGAAGCCCTTGATCAGGGTTACTCAGGTGACCCACAGCGTTACTTATTGCTCGTTTGTTGTCATTGCTCAACCATATAAATTCTTAGACAAGTATACATGATGATATTTCACTTTTATTCACAGTTTTTGATAGATTCTACCTGCACTTCCTGCCCAGTGCTCAAATCAACCTGTTGCTCCAGTTACAATTCATAAGCTTCTTGGTTAATATTTTACCATTCACATTCCACTCTGTGGCAGGATTAACTGGATCAGGACCAGTCTGTAGAACTACACATACACGTGGCTGTGATGGAACTAATTTGGATCACTATTATATATGATTATCCAGGTCTTTTGTTCAAACACAGACCTTTCAATTGATTTTCAAGGAGGATAACATTGTTGCCTGAAGCACGAGTGGAGAGTATAAAAAACAAAAGGTTGAAAAGGGAATGGAGCTTTTTAGTGAGGAAATATAGGTGTCCTCTTTTTTTCATAGACATGATGCTTATATTGAGATGCTCAAAGTCTTGTGGAGATTTTTCTTTACCATGTTGTTTTAAAGGTTCCAATAAAGGCATCGTATATTTGAATTGCATATCAAACTCCTGATAAGCAGTAATTGTTTTGTGATAGTTTTATCGTACATGGCTTCCACTAGCCCAGACTGATAAAAACGTATTTTTAGTTATGCCCGAGTAATAAATCATGTGGAAAGAACAGATACTGTTAGCAATCGGATTACTCTAGACTGAGGCTGATACTCCATAGAAGGAATGTTTTAGTGTCCCCGTCGTTGTTATTAACCAGAGATGAGACAATCAGCTCCCATAAGGAATAATGGTAGTTTAACAATGATATTGTTATTGGTTTGGGTTTTTTTTTTATCTGCTTGCTATATCTGTTAAATTGCATTATCACAATTTAGGAACACCTGGTGTATAAATGGTGCGCTGAAACCTGTTGATTCTACGCCTCAGGGAGCTGAACTTTATCACAGGTGACCCACCAAGCTTGGACAGTGCATCAGACTGAAGATGGTGCCTGGTTGTTAACTCTAGGGAGGATAATGAATATAAAGTAGCTGGAGCTTGCTTGCTATTTGGGCATTCTATAGCTAGGTGTTTTATGTGTGTTTACTGAAAAGAGGAGAAGGTGTAAAGCGCTCAGCATCATGGAGCAGTTGTTGCAGCATAGCGTTAAATTGTTTGTGGATTTTTATCCCCAAATCTAAGCTGCTGGCGCAAAAATGTTCCACAGCTAGGCAGGAACACAAGTAGCCATCCCTTGTTTGAAACAGGTGAAACACGATCTCGCTGCTGTCTGCCACTCCCCCCAGCCCCTTACCCCCACCTTTTCTCTCAGTGGTCAAACCTGTTCTCCACCACAATGTGCCGATGGGGGCAGGGTGAAGGGGGGGATGGGTGAACTCCTTTGCAGGGGAGTTTCCTGTTGGAACTGGTTGAGGCTGCACCTGCAGGTTCAGAATAGACCTCAGAGCAGGTACATTTGCATGGCTCAGGGGTATTGTGTGTTTGAAATGGCAGAAGGAAGAGTAGTCATTCTCCCTCTTTGAACTACCGTGAACATACGAGAAAAGGAGCTGAAATCTGTTCTTCCTCTGTTAAAAAGTGTCTCATGGGAGGTGGCCCTTCACAGATTCAGATTTATTTAGTTATGGTTACACGACAAAAGGCAAATTAAAATTTCACAATTTACAGCAATGGTGGAACTGGTGGTTCCAGGGCCCCTAATGCCTATAATCCCTAGTGGCAATGGCTAAAAATATAGTTTTTACATATCTCCTATTCAGAGTTCCAGAGTTCTCTCTACAGGCTTCTGTGTTTTTTTTTACTCTAGCTGAAGACGGTCTTTCTTAAGGCATAGTAAATTGTGAATGAGGGGATAATTCCAGAGTTTTGTGTCTTGTGAGATTTAGGACATTTTACTGGTGCGAGTGAAACTCACCCTGTGCCCTCTCCTTTCCAGGCTTTCTCCAGGCGACCCGGGCCCTGATGGTTGTGGGAATTATTGTGACGGTAGCCGGACTGGGCGTGGCCTGCATGGGCATGAAATGCACCAACTGTGGCGGAGACGACAAAGTGCGAAAGTCACGCATTGCCATGACTGGAGGCATCGTGCTGCTAGTGGGAGGTGAGTGCGAACCAAGAGTCTTAAGTTTTCATGTTTCCCCAGTTTTTTCTGGCCCTGCGAGATGCAGGCAATGACGTTTTAAGGTAGGCAGACCAACTAATGTGTGAGTGTCCAGAGCAGAAAGATCTCTATTCAAACGAAGACAAAAAAGAGAACCTGGCTGAATTGAATTGTGTCCACCACATAGCAGTTTCTATTCTAACCAGTTGGGTCCGTTTGCCGTGCTTTAAATGGTTTTCCTCTCATTTCACGGTCTCTACCACAGCCCTGTGTGCCATCATTGCCTGCTCATGGTATGCCCACAACATCATCCGGGCCTTCTATGACCCCTTCACCCCGGTCAACACCAAGTATGTACCCCCTCACGTGCCCAGGCTACTCCAAACCCAGTACTAAAACTGATATTGAGTTGTGGTAGCTGCATAATGTCCCCTTTTACCACAGAAATGCACCTGTACATCACAATTGGGAAAGGATAGAGATGTTTTTGCAGCTGTTAGAAACGTTCTAAAAACAGTTATTGACTTTCAACCAAAATCTACTGGGAGAAATAAACTTAAAAAGGACATTCCATTTCACTAAGATTCTAGAAACTTCTTCAGTTTTCTGCTTTCTGACTATCGCTCCTTCTGCAGGTACGAGTTTGGGGCGGCCATCTTCATCGCCTGGGCTGGTGCCTTCCTGGACATACTGGGAGGTGGTATGCTGGCTGCATCTTGTCCCAAGGGCAACAGACAGGGCACCAAGGGAGCAAAATACCCCATCGCCTCCACACGACCCCCGAGCAGTGCCAAGCAGTACGTGTGAGCATCCTCTGACAGCTGTCCGCGACATCCCATGTCAGTGGAGCCATCACAGCAACTAGCTAATGTTCAATAACTTCCCCTAAGTTTTCAGTAAAAAATTGTCTACTTTTTCTGATTGATATAGTAAATCCTATATTATTTTGTGCTTGTTAAATATGAGTAAAATCCTCTCAGGAACCGGATAGATTTATGAAGGTATTTATGTTTACTTCAGACTGGAGGGGCCAGAAATCAGTGTGCCCTGATAGAGGGTTTCCTGCCCAAAGAAGGACACAGGCATGTTTCTGTGTCCAGCTTCTGTAACTCCAGACTGACAGATTAGACATAAGTAATTTATCATAGTTCAAACTTTTCTTGGACAAAAGAGGAGTTATCGTCCTTTATTGGAATCAAAAGTGTGCATTTTCATACATAAACCTCTCTTTTAGTTCTCAATGATGCAATAGTTACCACTTATGAAAATTGTTGCAAGATTTCGACATTTTAGGAGTCAAAGGATAGATTAGGATGGAAACTATGCTCTCTTTTTTATGCCAAACTAGCATAAACATTCTCATGTTTTTTTTTTCCATATTGATGCTTGCTTTGAGCTCTCGCCAAAATTAAAATGGTTTCCGTCCTAATCTATCCTCATGCATACCCCTTTTCCAGCATTTTTATGTAATAATTAACACCACCCAGCATTAACTTTTATATATAAACTTTGTATTTCATAATATTCTTGAATAAAACCGAATAACACTATTCCAGCTACACACCTCAAGGTTGCAACCTCCTTTGCATTTAGCAATTACAGCAATCACATTAAAATTATGTCTGCAAGCCAAATTTGAAGTTGTAATTGAATCCTGGCATGACATGCAAATAAAATTTTGGTTGTCCCAGTTACTGTACGTATCCTGCCCAAACTCCAAACCTAGCTTTGTCAGACAGGAAACCTGATCACCCGCCCACATCCCATTGGCTATACTAAGACTTGTTTTTCAACTTCAACTGCATGGGTCACCATTGTAACAGAAAAGTAGTTTCAGATGATCCTCCAAAATAAACAAGAACATAACTTCGGAACACACAAATTTAGCTATGTTGTGCTCCCTTAAAAAAACTATTTTGTGGGTCAGCAATGATCATATGCTGAGATTGATCTGTCTGTACTGGGTTAAAGGGTGCAATCAGGATGCAGCTTTAAAGAACATCAGCCAGCGGCTGAGTCTTGTTTATTGTTAATATTTTCATAAAAGGCTCTGTTGTTATGTTTTAGGCAGGCCGTAATGTTGTTTTTAATGAAAAGACTCGTGTATCAGTTTTAAGGTTGAATTTTTCATTGGTGTGTGGTAGTGGGGGGAAAAAACTGATGTAAATAAAACAATGAAATGCTACACTGTTGAACATTTTGATTTTTTGTGCCAAGATTCTGACAATAATAGTATTTTAACAAATTGATAAACAATGGAGGCATGCAGGGGCTATAAATATTGCAGCAGGGCCAGGTTTACAAGAGGGCATAATTGTCTTGTTGACAAAGTGTCCAGTTAATAAATCTTACTCCTGGACTAAGATTGTTACCTGAGGCCATGTATGTGGGCATGTACCAGCGGCAGACACAAAATCAAAGGCAAATTCAGATTGCCTAGTAGATCCATACTAGTAATGATTTGCATATGAATTAGAAGTAGACAAATTAAAAGAAGCTTTTGAATTTTTTTCATTTTAGGGATTTTTTATTTATTTATTCTGGGTGCCTGGCAGACTTGTGCTGACCAGTTTTAGCAATAGGGCAGTATCACAGAAAGGGCTCCTATTGCATGCGAAATTATGCAGTGACCATTTTAATTTGCTTGATATGCAATCGGCTTGTTGTTGAAATTAAGTTAATTACATGAATAAATACATTTTCAAAACCCAATTATACACAAGCATTTTCATATGAAATATAATAACTTCGTCCATTCGTGAACTATAAAAAGCAAAAACGATACATGGGATTATGTGCGCGTGGACGCCTGGAACACATTCATCGTTTCAAAAATCCAACTAAGACTATTTAAATAATACAGCGACCAATGTTCAAAATGTATCATGTGTGTATGCGTCATCGTATATAAAGACATAATATCAAGGGACAAGGAACTAAAACTATCAAATGCAATTTAAACAATAATTATTTAACCTTGACTACTATAGTTTCTAATAAAATGATGGCACCAACTGTATAGAATTTACGCGCTGTAAACCTGCCGATTTTTCATATCGATGTGCATGTGCGTACTCGTTCGACACAATGGTCAGCCCTTTGGCCAAATTGCACTTTTAATGTAAACTATAAATAAATGTATTCACACAATAGTATAAATTAGTTATAGAAACGACATTTTAATTTATTTGAACGCCACTTCATTTCAGTAACGTGAATCATGAACTATGCTACTATTTGCTTCAACTTAATTATGTTCAACAATTAAACTTAAATTGTTTTAAAAACGGACGCACTTAGAAGGTATCTCGACCCAAGGCCACTTTAACTGTCGAATTGCAACGTAACCATAAGTGATGAATGAAATGAATGAAAGTCAAAAATCTAAACTATGCAAATATGCCCAGTATTCCATGTAGACAAGCAGTTTGGTGACGCAATTTCGCTTCTAGCAGCTTCAGCTCGGTTGGTGGTTTTTACACAATGGGTCTTAATACGAGGATACCGCTGATGTAGTACATAAATATTCACCACGTCAGACCACGTCGTTGACTGTTGGGTTCTAACGTTACCCCTCACAATCCTACTTTCCGCTTCCAATTATTTTATAACTCAGGCAACAGGTGAAAGGTTAAGTGATATGTGGAGCGGTCCGTTGTTGTTCATGACGTCGTCCAACTCATCATCTTCTATGACAACTGAAACAAAATTGGTAATTGGTTTCTGAATGATTTTATCACAACATTTACAACTGTTATGGGAAAATGTTTTACTAAGTGAAAACATCACTTTAATCGTGAACCACATACATATAATAAATACAAATCGACATTTTTATTTTGAAATAGCATACAAGAGTTCACTTCCCTCTCACCTTTCTTTGAGCGTCCGATTTGCCCGAGTTTTGGGGCCCGCTGGCACAGTCTTCGTTGGGGAGATTCAAAACTCAGAGAGCTCCCCCTACAATCTTCTGCAAAAGCTTGTACTTGCCCCGGTTCACGGAGTTCCGGGTTGGGTTGATGAGGGCCAGCGGGTGGGAGAAGCTCCGGCATTCCAGCCACACCGTGCCCCCCTGCCGCAGATCGGGCGTCCTTTCTGTCTTTTGCTCGCTCACCCTCCCCTTCTCTCTTCATCAATACCTCTTCGCTCCAGCACCCCTTCTCGTCTTTACTTCCGCAACAATACAGCATGCAGAGGGTCGTCTAGTTCTTCCGCACCGAAAGTCGATTAAAGCTGTTTCAATGTCGACTACTACACTTGAAATTAGAGTAAAGAATTGATTATTAACATCATAATATAGAAATCTACAGAAGGTTTGGGCGTCTACTTTACCTAATCGGATTTTTTATTTTAATTTACTAAGCATCAGAGACATTTAAAAATATATTCTTATTTCACAAAACGAATTCAGCAACCCGTTATTTTAACAACTACATGACATTGTCGATAAGCTGTCGGTACATTTCAAGTCATGAATGAGTTTCAAATACGCAATTACTTAATGCGACGCATAAGATAAATGTTGGGTCCACGCTAGCGCGAGTTCCTGCGGTAACTCTATCTATGGGTAGTTACACATTCCTAGTTGTTTTATTTCTGACCTGTATTTTGATCCCAATTATCCAACGGAGTCTTCGTTACAGCATTACCCCTAGTTCGATGTTGTTGTCGAATGTATTTTGATAGCACGCACACACACACACACACACACACACACACAACCACCTCGTCTCGACCTCTTAAAGGAGAAGGGCCCCTTGCAGCTATGACTAGGGGATTTCCCCGCGGTTTTCTTCTCTGCGTCATAGCGTAGGGGGTACTGTACAACATGTAAATAAATACCCAAGGAGTGTTACATTGCAGCTGCTCTCAGACAGGCCCTCTAAATGGTTTCCTGGTGTTATTTGCGTTTTTAGTTTTGGTGTAAACATGTTAGCCTTAGGTGGTTAGGAAAGGTAGTCTGTACTGGTTGGATTGTTGGCAAATCAGTTTATGAAAATAAGAGTTGCCATATATGAATTAAAAAAAACATATGTATTGATTAGCAAATTATTTGGATATTATAGATGATCAATGTGTAGCTATAAGCTTTAAAAAACCTTTGGCATTTCATTTGTTTCGCAAGGAGAAAGAGGTCAATGTCATTATTTGCATGCCTTTATTATACAACTTTTTTTCAATAACTTTCCTTTTTCCTTCAGGCACTGAGCTGAGAGGTGCTATTACTGATGGTTTCAGGAAACCGTTGTATTAATTTCTTTGTTCGTTCACTTAACCTACGTGGTAATACCAGTGCTAGCTCTCTGGAGGTTTTAATTAAAAATCAACCAGCCACAGCTATGTCCAGTGAGGCTGAGAGGATGACTCTCGCCCACTACCCAGCAAGCAGGTGCTGAGTCACGGAGTGCTGAGTCATGGAGACCCTGCTCAATAAGGGTTACACGATGGGGGCCTTGCTTGGGCTACTACAACCTCTCTAATTAGATGCGCCGATCACTCTGGACCACACTTTTGGTCCGGCAAGGAGGATCTATCTAAAAGGTTTAAGGAGGTGACAAAAGGCTTCCCCCGCAGAGTGGCGGTCAAAAAGCAATTTCTTAACGTTAGTTGTTGGTTAATTATATACTTATATGCTTATACACTTATGTACACTTTATACTTAGGCCAGCCAAAAATATACATATGGGTCTGCTCAATAATTAGTTAATGCACTCAGAAAATCACCCCCCACCCCTGGATGGCATATGTAATGATTTTCCCTTGCCTCCCCCATAACAGTTGTGTGGATATGACCCTAGCCTCCGGCAGGAATAAATTGTCCACTATTTCTTTTAATAATAAATTATTTAAGATCATTACAGTTCCTGGTGCCAGCCAGCAGAGGGCAAGAATGTGAAGGAATTTTAAAATGAGTAAGAAAAGTTTACATTTGACATGATATGAAACTGATAGCCAATGAGAACTATATACAGTTTAGAGTAATGTGGTTCAAGGATCTGGTGCGAGTGAGAACTAAGTTTTGCAAATGCTACAACCTTTTCAACCCTCAAGCTGAAACAACATTACAGTAGCCCAGCCTTGAGGTAAAAAAAACGCATGAGTGAGTTTCTCAGCAACTGTCTCGGTAAGGGAAAGTGTTTGGCTTTCTAAATAATGCTGGGGTTTTATCACCATTTAGCTTAAGGAAATTTTTGTTCATCCATGTGTCATTAAGACAATCATTAAGGGGAGCAGGGGGCAGAGTATGAGATGGTTTAGGGTGAACAGAGATATGTGTCGTCAGAATAAGAACAGAACTTTAACCCATAATTATGAATAATGTGACTACGGGGAAGCATATGTATAATAGAAAATAATGGGCCTAGGACAGAATCCTTGGGGGACACCATGGGAGAGGGGGGCCAAGACACTGGGTCTCTAGCTTTTTCCTGGGTCTCTAGCTCCACCCACCATTCAATAACCTCTCCTACAGTTAGTGTGTGACTTTGCCTTGCCTAACTATAACGATCAGCCAGACAAGCATCAAGGCTGTTAGAATAGGCAAACTAAATGGATTAATATTAGAATAGATAAAACCTGAGTGACCTGAACTTTTAGCATGGTATGATTGTCAGTACCACAACACTCTTGTCACAGACGTGCTATTGGAGCAGACGACTAAATCTCTGTTATGATCGCCACATTGACATGACAAAAATAATATGTGCTTAAGTGCCACCTTGTAGGTGTTAACATAGTCCTTAAAGGCCTGGGTGTGAACAGCAAGACAGCAGATGTTTTGCTATCCCCAGCTGCTTTCAGAAAATGGGTCTCTGACTTGAACCAGGGAGCAGAGAGACAGAAAGAGCTCTCCCGTCTTGGGACGTTCCAGTCTCGCTTCCTCTCTATACAGGTTTCTCAGTATAAGCTTCATGATGAACGGCGCCAGAAAAACAAGAGGGTCACAGAAGGAGCTGACTGTGGGGAAGATTCCTTTTCTTGTGATTGGTTTATCCTGTACATGCATTTTGAACTATAAAGTATCCGTTTCAGTAGACCAGTGAACACCAAGAGCTATATCCATGTAGCTCAGTTTCAGTTTCAGTTTGTTTCAAGTTCATTGTCATTGCTCAGTAACAAGTGTAGTGGCAATGAAATGCTTAGTTTCCGGTCTTCCTCAACAGCGCAGGCATGGAGATAAAGATATACAAGGGAAAATATACAGGGACAATTAAAAATAGAAAATATACGAGGAGAGTAAAATATACAAATAGACGTTTTAAAATATAAATTAATAGTCAAGTCTAAAAATAGTTAGGGCAAAATGAAGTGTCTAAGTGTAGGAAGAGGTAGTGCAAGGAGGGTAGGAGTTATTAGGAGGGTGGGGAGGTAAACTGTTCAAGAGTCTGATGCTTGATGAAAAAAGCTGTCCTGGAAACTGTTTGTTTTTGACCGGATGCTTCTGAAGCATTTACCAATGGAAAGAGGACAAACAGATGGTTGGGGTGGAGAGGGTCCTTGATGATACGGAGTGCCTCCTTCTTACATTGCTGGGTGTAGAGGTCCTGCATAGCTGGCAGATTCGTCCTGGTGATGCGCTGTGCCATCTTAATCACCCGCTGTAGAGCCTTGCGATGGTAATGCAACCAGTCAGGATACTCTTGATTGTGCACCTGTAAAAGGAGGTGAGTATTCTGGAGTTCAGGCTGAACTGCCTCAGCCAGCAAAAGAAGAAGAGTCTCTGTCAGGCCGCCTTAACGACGATGTTGGTGCGATGAGACCAGGTAAGGTCCTCAATGATGTTGACCCCGAGGAACCTGAAGCTGCTGACTCTCTCCACGACGTAGCCATAGATGTTGAGGGGGCATGTCTTCCCCTCTGTCTCTTCCTGAAGTCCACGATCAGCTCCTTTGTGTAGCTGGAGGTTGAGGTGGATGAGGTGGTTTTGCCCATCCTCACCGACTGAAGTCTGCTGATAGGAAGTCCAGGATCCAGTTGCAGAGGGCAGTGTTAAAGGCCCAGATCCCTGAGCTCGGCGACGAGCTTTCCTCTATGAGAGATGCAGACACTTCCCCAGCGTAGCTGGTTTTCCCTTTGTAGTCTGTAATTGTTCTTAATCCACTCCACATGTTTCTAGTGTTGGAGCCCTTTTAAAGTGATTCCACTTTGTCCCTGCATTGTCTCTTAACTGTTTTAATTGCCTTCAGGAGTTTGTGTCGAGAGGTTTTGTAGTCGTCCAAGTTGCCAGAGTTTTAGGCTATAGCCCGTGCTTTAAACCTAGTGCAGATTTCACTGTTAACCCATGATTTCAGATTTGTACTGCATTAGTACACTGCTTGACTCCCAGAAGATTTGCCATTCTCTGTTGCTGAAGCAATGATGTAAGGCGTCGTCCGATTGGTCCGTCCAACACTGGATGGTCCTCGTCACAGGCCTTCCCCGTTTTAATTTCTGCCTGCAACAAGTTTGGGGAATGGTCTGATTGGTCAAGGTCTTTGACTTCTGTGGATTTTCATCTTCTGAGTTGGATGATATGACAACTCTTGCTATTTCTCATCCACTTTGTCAAGAAGAACCCTCCACTGAAACATAAAGTTCTGAGATCCCTTGACAGAGCTACTGTCTGTCCTTTGATGAAACAGTCTTAAAACAATCACCAAGCTAAACATTCCTCAACACTCTAGTCACCTTTGAACATGGGTATGTCTCTCTGAAGGAGATGGGCCTAATGAGCATTTATTTGATCTTTATGCAGCCACATCACTCTCATATCCCCCTTACTTCTGGAGGTCCTCACTGTGGTATGGTCTCAGGCTCCACTGCTGTAATGCAGTCATATGACCTTGTAGCATGAGCTGGTTAGGATTAAAATAGTGAGACGTTCTTTAATTCGACTGCTGTTGCAGAAGGATGGTCTCTATGCTTTAACCTTATGCCTCCTTTAGCTGCGCTTCTTCAAGTTCAATGGCTTGCTTCTTCTTTAGAGATGCTACCTTAGCTAACACTGGTACATGCTCTGATTCCTCCCTTGAACGTGCCGGACGTCTGCATCTTGTGGAGGAAGACACGTGCCTTCAGTAACAGTGTCATGCTTGCCTTTTTTCTTATGCAGCCACACTGCAGCTTCTGAAATGCCAGGAACTTAATAATCAACCATCCTTTCTTTTCATACTTTTATATTACATTTTTAGTTTGCTAAACATGAATCATGATGTTAACTCGATTTAATAAATTTAACTGATCAACAATTATCTCATCTTAAGGTAAACCGGCTTACAGTTCACTCAATCTTTCCTCCGATGTCTTTTCTGTGGGCTTTACTGCCCTCTTATGACAGTTACCCCTAGTAACAAGTCGTGTTCCATTTTGCATCATCTCAATGTTAAAAGCAGTTATAACAAGTTTAATAAAATAAAATACATTTATCACAAAAATATATTTCTTTAAAAAATGCAACCACAGTTGCCAATGAGTCTGACGCAAATAAAAACGTCCCAAATAGGCTTACTAGTGCCGTCAATGCGACTTTTAAAGGAATCAGTTGTGCAAGAAAATGGTTGTAAACGGGTACTGGAGCATTGTAATAGTGACGGCAGATTAGAACATACACATATTTAAACTTAAATATTTGAACTTCGGCAAAAAAAATTGTTCGTCTGACTCACAACCTAGTATCAAAAAAATGTACTAAATACAGCAGCCTGCTTCCTCTGTTCGCTTATCAAATGGTTGAGTGATGTATCGGGTAGCGATTTAGTTCAACTTGATTTGAGTGGCTCGAGTGACACTAATTGTTTACTAATAATTGTGACACTCCCAAAGATGTACGGAGCTGGGAGTAAGGCCAGTGGAGCTGTGGACACGTAGCACTGGCTGAACTTTCGGTTCTGACATAGACAGCAAGGGAGGAATGGTAGTATAGAGAAGATTTTTGTTTCTAACCCAAGCTGTCAACAGGTGGCGGTAATGCATTAATAAGTGCTATCTGACAAAAAGTAGAAGAAGAAGAATGCGGAAGTCACGTGGGTCGAGGGGCAACCGATCGTTCCGAACACTGAAAAGCTCCAAGGCTGAACCCCATTCATTTCAATGTTTCTCCAGCATACTCCCTGGTAATTTGATGAAATGATTGCATTTTGGGACATTTCTACGCATTAGCTGATCTCTCATGAATCTAGTCAATAGTTGTATTGTATGTAGCCTGCTTTAGTTAATGTTCATCGTTAGATAATAGCTAGTTAGATTCTAATTGCAGTTAGCTAACGCGAGCAACACTTCACTAGCTACCATAACCAGATGTCAATTGGCCTACGTTTAGCTCAAATTAATTGCAGTTATTGGCGTTCGTTAACATACAGTACAAGTGTATCTTCGGTGATTCGATTTGTTAAAGTTAGAAACACTTATGTAGGAGAAATCGATCTCAGCCTGGGCCAGTAGGCTAAGTTTCCCTTCCAGACTTTAATAATTTCACCATTCAGTTGAAACAAATAATTAATTAAGTCTGTTTATTGCTTTGGATTCAGAACCATACAGCAAACCGGGCTGGTCCTGGTTGTCACTCTCCCAAAAACGACTAACCGTCTCAAACCCGTCTCCAAACCGTTTACCTCGCATCCATGTGCATCTTTTTAATGTTGTCTTTAAACCACTCCTAATGTGGAGCTTAATTTTAGACCCCTTCTTTAATCGCAACCTGTTTCCCTTTCAGACCGTTAATTCTCAATCAGGCCTTGCTCCAACTCTCCTCTGCCTGGTATGGCTGCCTCCAGCACCATTGATCTATTACACCTACCTCTCCCTTAAATGTCACTAAAAATAATTGACTTCATGGCACCCCTCGGTATATCAAGTGGGTGCAGCTGTGCTCTTATCTAGTCTAAAATTCCATTCTTCTGTGGTCCTTATTTAAAGTGCATTAGTCTGGTTAAATTTAAAATATGTGACTTGTTATTACTTAGAGAATACACATAGCATATACTTTGCTTTACTAAAAAACCTTCCACACTTAGTGCAAGAACGTACCGTATTAGTATACCTAATTTCAATGAATGGTAGCTAGCTCAACTAGATAACATGGCTAGCTTGTATCTAGCAAGGTAGTTCCTTAGTTAATTCAGTCATTACATACATCGTTTGTTAGACAGTGCATCAGTGACGGGTGATAAGATCAGCAGCATGTGGATGAACATAGTAAAAAGAAAGTATAACTGCAGATAGCTAATTACTTTACATATTTTTCTGTTGAAGAGCTGACATGTGAAACCATGGGAGATTGACTTAGATGACCTAGCTAGCCAGTTATCTACAAATGATCCAAAAAGCAATAAGGTATGTAATGGTCAGAAACCGCTCTCTGTATCCTCCAAAATAATTTATAGGGTTGAATCAACACCTCTAAACAACAACTGTAGCAAACTGAACATTATAGCCATCATGAAGGTATGATTTATTGCAGGACTGTTAGACTGTATTAATTTTAGCTCGGTGTACCTATTAAACTGGCAGCTGTATATATGCTTACAGACTTCATAGGAATACAAACATTGTATATTGTAAGAGTAGTGGAGTGCAAATACCATACCCCACCAACAATAACCCAGACAAGCTCTCTTCCACATCGTTGCGTTGTGTAACTCGGCGACCTGCTGTTGCACGCCAGTGACTTCAACAGAGCCCTGTCCAACCGGTGTGAGGTCTTCCCTGCCATCCGTCAGGCTGGGCTGCGGCTGAACCCTGCCAAGTGTCGCCTGCTGACAAGGGAGACACAGTTCCTGGGCCACGTGGTCAGCGGCCGTGGCGTGGCCGCTGACCCAGCTAAGGTGGCTGCCGTCCGAGACTGGCTAACCCCGACGAACGTCAGCGAGCTGAGAGGCTTCCTGGGCCTGGCGTCCTACTACCGCCGCTTCGTTCGGGACTTCGCCACTATCGCCAGGCCACGCCATCGTCTGACTAACAAGGGCCAGCCCTTCCACTGGGATGATGCCTGTGCTGCAGCTTTCCGCCGGCTCAAGGCAAACCTCACTGAAGCCCCAGTCTTTCCTTACCCCAATGCCCAGCAGCCCTTCATCGTGGACACCGATGCCGTCAACATGGGGATCGGCTGTCCTCTCCCAGCAGGGAGGAGAGGGGGAGCGTGCTGTGGCCTACTTCAGCCGTGCCCTGAGTTGGACGGAAAGGAACTGCTGCGTGACCCGACGTGAACTGCTGGCAGTGGTCCTGGCACTAAGGCACTTCCGGCCGTATGTGCATGGCAGCAGCTTCTTCATCCGTACTGATCATGCCTCCCTTACCTGGCTCCTGAACTTTAAAAATCCTGAAGGCTAGGTAGCCCGATGGCTGGAGGCTCTTCAAGGGTACGATTTTGAAATCCAGCATCGGGCGGGGCGACATCACAGCAATGCCGACACACCATCCAGGCGCCCTTGTGCAGCATTGGAGTGCCGTTACTGCCTGCAGCAAGAAGAATGGGGCCAGGCACCGATGAGGGGTGGCTCCCGTTAACCCCGCAGCAGCAGAAGCAACAGCAGACGGCAGACATGACCTTGGTACTGGTGAGAGGCTGGCTAGAGATGGGGTGGCCCCCTGACTGGACAGACAGGCCCCCCTACCAGCTCCACAACAGGTTAGTGTATCGGAAGTGGCAGGCTCCTGGATGAGGGAATGACCTCATGCTGCTGTTAGTGCCCCTTGTGCCTCGTCCCCAGGTTCTCCAGATCGTTCACGGCTCCGTGGGGGCAGGGCACTACGGGAACACCAAGACCCTTCACCGCCTCAGGGGGCGGTTCTACTGGCCTGGCTGTCGGAGGGACGTGGAGCTGCATGTATACTGCTTCGACTCCTGCACCGGCCAGAAGGGACCAACCCAGCGCTCCCACGCCCCACTGCAGCAGTACTTGGTGGGGGCCCAGATGGAGCAAGTAGGGGTGGACATCCATAGGCCTTTCCCGGTTACTGACTCCGGCAACTGCAATGTCCTCGTGGCTATGGACTACTTCATGATGTGGCCCGAGGCATACGTGGTGCCGGATCAGAGGGCCATCACGACCACGAAGAGGCTGGTGGAGGAGATGTTCGCCCGCTTCAGGGTCCCCGCCGAGCTCCACAGCGACCAGGGGAGGAACTTTGAGTCCCAGGTCTTTGGTGAGGTCTGCCGAAGGCTGGGGGTGACAAAGACGAGGACGATACCACTCCATCCTCAAAGCGACGGGCTGGTTGAGCGGTTCAACCGCACCCTTGCCACCCAGCTCGCCATCCTCACTAGCCAACACCAGCGGGACTGGGACCGCCACCTGCCCTTGGCCCTGTGGCCCTGTGGGCACCTGCTGCCCTCATGTTTTGGCGGGAACTCCGGACACCGGTGGACTAAGTGTTCGAAGCTCCGCCCGAGCCTGAGATTTTCGAGGGGAAGGAGATGGACTACTTCTGTAGGCTGAGGGATCGCCTATGGGTGGTCCACGACTACCCACTCCAGAGTATCTCCAGAGTGAGGCAGAAGAGGGCCTATGACACCCGGTCTCGGGAGCAGGCACCCACACCGGGGACAAGGTCTCAGTGTGTCCTGTCCGCAAGAAGGGGGTTTCCCCCAAACTGCGCAGCCACTGGCAGGGCCCCGGTGAGGTCGTGAACCAGTTGTCCGAGGTGGTGTACCGAGTGCGAAACGGCTGGCCGGGAGCACATGGTGGTGCTGCATCGGAATAGACTCCTGCCATACCGCCCCCTTGCTCTGCCTGCAGCGGAGGAGGGGGGAGAAAACTGCACCGGTCCGGTTGACTCTCCTCCTGTGCACCCTAAGCGACCCGATCGCCAGTGACGGCCCCCTGGACACTTGGGACCCCTTAGATGGGGACTATGTAGCGACCAGAGGAAGCGGTCGCTTTGTTGTGGGCCGATCATTTTTATTATTAGTTAGCGCAAAGGCTCACGGGACCACTAATGTTCGTGTTTGTTAATTATGATTTAATTGTTGTTTTATTAATGCTGTGTTGGTTAATTGGTATGGTTGTGGTTTTAGTGATTATGTGGTCCCGGAATAGTGTTAAATGTTACTAAGATATGTGTTACCGTGAATTTGATATGTGTGTTCTGTTAATTTTCTGTTCATTGTGTGGAAGTGGCGGTGGTTAATAAAAATAGATTGTTGTGAACAGAGATCTCCGCTCTTTGAAATTATACCCGCGAAGCTCGCCACAATATTTTGTTGGTAAGTAAGTAATTCTGCCGAATCCGGACCAGACTCGGGCCACATGATGTCGGCCGAGTCTGACTATATCGTTTGCTAAATAGTTACGTAAAACAAAAGTTTATGTTAACGTTAGCCTAGCTGTTTCTGTGATTGTGTTTATAGCTAGATCGCTCATTAGCACTCAGCAATGTTTCTTATCCTATTTAGAAGTACCGTAGCCTACTGTACCTAGATCACTTTTGTTGTATTCTGCAGATGGATAACGCTATGTTAAAACGTTATTTTACTGTTAATTTACTAGTGTGAAAAAGCATGTAAACAGCCAAATGTTAATAGGCCCGAGTACAGTAGATGGCGACATTCAACAGCAAATTATGTTTCTTATTCTATTTAGAAGTACCGTAGCCTACTGTACCTAGATCATTTTTGTAGTATTCTGAAGATAAATAACGCTATTTTCTTCTCTGCCTTTCTGCCTTTCTCTAGTCCCAACTCTTCCTCCTGCAGCCAGCCAGCTATTCATAGGGTGATTAAGGTAATGGCTGAGGAGTATTCAGAATATAGTGTGACTTCAAAAATCCAGCAAAGATGTACTGCAAACATGTCAAGATTTCTAAAATCTATCTAACAACAGGAGCTTACAGTTACTGTAGAAAATGCTGCTGTTCCTTAGTCCAATGAGGCCTCAGAAGAAATGTTCACTGGTCAGGACTTTGAATCTGATCTTCAGACTGAGGAGGAGGATGACCGTCCCGCATATATGAAGAGAAAAGGAAGGTATGTAAGCTAACACATATGATTAAAAGAAACATTTCAGTGGATGGGCTAAATAGCCAACATATGTTGAATAACCTTATGTTTTTTACATCGGGGCAGAAATGCACAAATATTCAGTGCCACTGAAAAGATGACAAACCAACAGAAAGTTTGCCACTCAAGGGCTAGTCAGTCACCTCTAAGGGGTTGCCACCTGCACCTCCAGAAAACAGAAGAGAGATGCTGGAGGATTCCAGTAGGCCAACAAGGTGTTACATGTGAAGTATATATTGTGGCCCCCACCAACATCAAAGTTGGCCACCACTGATCTATTATGTGATTGCCTTGATAATGGTGTTTATATTTATCTTTATTATCCTTTATCCTTTAAAAAGAACCTGGTATGACAATATATAATAATAATGACTCAGAGTACCATTCACAAACATCAAATTTGCATTATATTCATGAATTGGAGAGGGGCCAATGGGAAACAGGCTTTTGAGCCTCTTGCCTTAAAAAGTGTTGTGATTAACTCAATAAAACAGGTCAGCATGTCATTTTGATTGCCAGCAAGAAAATGCATTATTACAACACGGTTTTCAAGGCAGAAATAATATAATGAATGGTGTTGCTTGAAATTCTGAGGTCGAATCTCCTTGATGGTGGTGAGACTATGTCTTCCAAAGACAGAATGACACAATGTTTCATCCAGAATACAGATTTTAATGCCAGCTGACAAGAGTCTGAGTGAGAGCCCCGAAGAAGGGTTACAGCAGATACTTATACAGAATTATTTGCAGGCAGAGCTTCAACCCCCACCCCTGTGGTTCCCATTCTTGTTCCCAGGATGTTCCTAGTCCTACCAGGCACATCCTCTCTTCTTTGTAACTCAAGCACATTCCTAAGTTATATAGAATCTTAACATCAAAACTTCTCTTCTGTTTGACATCCAGCTTGGACACGGGCAAGCTCTTTTTGTCAGTTGCTCTGCCACCTTGGGTGTGCGGGTCAAGGAAGGTCGTGCTGACATTCCGTTACCCTATAGATAACTCTAGTTTTGCAAGAACTAGTTTTGTTTAAGGCCTTTCAACATTAAAACGGGTTTATGCACCACAAGCAGTATTCCAGTACTATCATGTATTAAATCCTGAATTTCCATTACAATGAAAATATTTTACAAAAAGCTATTTATAAAATGTATGTAGGGATAGGGAAGTTCCATAAACTGAGTCATATTTCAGGGAGTATTTCAATAACTGTTCTATTTTCTCTCTTTCTGATATTTACAAAGGTGCTATCCGTCGAAGCCAGTCTGAAGTTCCTGATGTGGAGATAGAGAAATATATAAAACGTTGGATGCAGCTGATGGAGGGAGAAAAAGGAGAGAGTGAGTGACAAGTGACCAGACTTTGGAGGAGCACTGAATGTTTATCTGTCTAAAATTATCACTTCTCATTGTTTTTGTGTTTAAAAATAAAATGAATATTTACATTTAATTATTTAAAAGTATAAGTAGTATTGTAGTATTTTTATACTTTATGCAAGGCAATTGATAAACATTAAAACCTTTGTGGATGGGTATATTTAGTACGTAAAATGGATAGTAGTAATATAAAAAATACTAAATCCGGTAATTTAGTCAAATTTGAATCGGGCCGCTTCTGGTGGGATTCTGGTGAGATGCCGGCAACGCTGGCTGAATTCCGGCAGACGGAAACGGCCCAATGTACTTGGGCCTATTCTGGGCAGTCATTCATTTTGATTCTGGCCTGAGTCCGGCACCCGATTCTGGGCCGATTCAATTAGTTCAGGCCCCCTAGAAGGGCTGATTCCTCAGTGCTACCTTAGTTTTGGCAATCTGCCAATCTGGTTACCTAGCAGCTGCTCTTAGTCATGATGTGGCTCCAATGGAATGTGGTTAGTACTGAAGTCCGCTTGTCAACGTGAAAGTTACTAGAATGGTATGGAGGTGGCGTGTCAGGGTAAATGTTGCCGTCAAATTAAACTGTAAGGGAATAATCCATTATGTTCCCAAGTGCACAGATTGTTTCAAGAACAGGGGTTTAAACAGTTGCGATTATTCTTTTTCTGCCGAAAATCAACAAAGTGCAGGGGCTGTGCCACCACGATTGTAATTCTTTTGAAGGATTTTATCGAGTCTCTCCATTGGATCACATCGGTTCCTAACCTAGAGGAAGGTGACCAAGTTTTTGCATGACAAGAGTTGATGTCTTTTGGGGACACTCCCATGCTGAGCATCAATCATTCATCCCTCAAATAGAAATATCCGGACAGGTTTGACCGGACGGGACAGTTTCCTAAAGAAATAGACTTTGTCTCTGAAATGTATGACACTCTTTCACAATTCGTCTTTCAGTCACTTGTGATAAAAAGTACATTTCTTGTATTGCATTTTAGTTCTTTTCTTTTCAGCTTTCCCCATCTCTGGTAAGACTGCTTGTATTTTGGATGGACATGTATGACATTGGGCAGATTAAATTTTGATGAGTTGATTCAGGCAGCCTGAATTTAGACATATTAGGCCTTGATAATCGTAATCGTAATGATTCGTTCTAACAATTTTCAGATAAATGTTTTTTTTTTTTAAAACCTAAGTGTGTATGCTTATACAGTTTCTTAATTGAAAAATATGAACGCAGATATTTTAACGTATTAATGTATCCATATATTCCATATTCCATATACTTGGGTAATTCAAATACAGCACTAATTTTTAAAAATAATATTAATAAGTATAATAGAAAGAAAGGAAATAATATACCTTATGCTCTGTAATCACAATATCGAGTATACATGATGTTTTATGATTATTATATTATATTTGCACGGCTGAGAAATTAACAAATTGGAATAAAACGTATTTGTAAAATCTTATCGCGAATGTCTACTTTGGAAGCTCGAGACGCTGAAGGAAAATGTGTGCAGAATATTGGTGGTGCTGTTGGTAATTCACAGGTCAGCTGTTGAGTCTTCGACAATCATTTTTTTTATCGACGCAAAAATGGACCTGTGTGTTTCTCTTGATGTTAACCGATTGAAACCTTCTTTTACAGAATGTATTGTACCATAGAACAATTTCTTTTATAATTTGAAAAAGAAAGTCCATCTGCCTTTTTCTTAGTCTGTTTATGCCCACGGAGCTACCATGGCAACAAGAATGGTGGTCCAACAGCCTCTTCCAGTGGTTACCAGCACTGACTCCAATCAGTGGAGCTCTGGGATCTGTGACTGCTGCAATGACAAGGCAGAATGTGAGTGTGTTTGTTCGCATACACAGTTGTAGCTAAGCATGTATATGCATGTTTCTGAGTGTGCATTTGTGCTAAGTCGGGCACCTTCTCCAACCAACTTCCCTGTGCAGGCTGCTTCGCCTTCTGGTGCTTCTCCTGCTTCACCTGTATAATGTCAAGAAGATACGGGGAGTGTCTCTGTCTGCCGTTACTGAACTCTTGCGGCCCCATACCACCCATCACCTTTGGCATGAGAGTCTCCATGCGACAGCGCTACGGCATCATGGTAGGGACACGCAGAGCAGACACCTACATATGGGGAAGGATACCAGATTTTAGGCTGTTGTGCACTTTGCCTCGTTGACCATGCCTCTTCACCATATGCCTCACTGTTGTTTCAGAGCAGTGTACTGTGTACTCCATGATAACTTATACGAAGGGTTTTAAACCCTAGTGCTGAGGTTACAAATATGGCCATGTAATCATCATGACTTAATATTGTATCTTGTAAGGCATGTAAGAGCTATATAATCTAACTTTGTTTGGTGAGATGTGTAAGAGCTGTGTACTGTCTATTTGATAGTGCGTGACGTGCATGAGCTGTGGGCTATCTCTATGTGAGGGCGATTTGTTCATTTATCAGGATATGAAGTATAATAGTTGTACTGTCTCTTTGTCAGGGCACCATGTGCAACGACTGCATCTATGCCACCTGCTGTGGACCCTGTGCCTGGTGTCAGATGTCCAGGGAGATGAAGAGCCGAATCCAGCCTATCACCCTTGTCAATGCCAGGGCCAGACCATGACCCTATCACCCTCACTAACAGAGTCAAACAGTGATCCATGCCTCTCATATCAACGTTAGGCTCAGAAAGTGACCTTCTTCATTCCTCTCCAACCCGTGTATGTCTTTACCATAATGCCCCAACCCTTGACCTCAAACATGTGTGGAAATGAGGATTGAATATAGAGTTTTTAATTAACCCTCCATCTCTTTACACACTTTGTCAAACACCTGAATGCTGTCATGAAAAACTGACTCACAAGATATAATGCTTATTTTCACATTAAGGTAAAATGTTAACACAGATTGTTATGATTGGTTTGGTAAAATACATTTGTATACATTATATAAGAATACTGCGACATTCCAGAATATATATTTACTTATGTTACATAAACTTCTTAGTAAGTCAGTAGATCAATGATTCCATAATACATTAATCATTAATACACAAAAATTTAGCTGCCCTGTTAGCCGTGTTGATTTTAAGTGGTACAGTGAATGATCATTCTATATTTTATTGTATACTTTATTGAGGGAGTAATTTTTCTCTGTTTTTTTTCCAGATTCAATCTCTGTTTTTTCTCTTTTTTTTATCATCATTGTATTTTTTTACCATCTGGACAATGTTCTGTTCAATTCAGTTGAAGTGTAAACATGTCCCATAACATACATCCCTAGAGACACAAACATTAATATAGTTTATAAGCACTCATGATATGTCTGTCTGTCTGTCGTTAGACACCTTTTTAACCTGACTTTCCTCATTGACTTCCTTGTCAAAGGATATTAAAAACCAATGCTCCTATATCTACACACCTATAACCTGAAATGACCTTAAAGCCATCTTATTTTTATATTTTAGAAATATAACTGTAACCCGCCAGGGCATGCCCAGTTTGGCAGCAGCAAGAAACAGGGAAACAGAGTTTTTTTACACAAATTTCAGCGACCAGAATAAAAATGATAAAACTTCAATACTGAAAGAAAACCCCCCTTTTGGGGAAAACTCCAACAAACTTTAAACACTACAGCAACAAAAGACATATGAATATAAATAAATAAAAGACTTTAGACTCAGTCTAAAGCTCTTTTAGCTGGCTCTGGAGGCAATCTTGTAAAGACGTGTTTTTAATTGTAAGCACCTGAGTGTTGTACAATCAACCACACTTAGGTGCACAAACAAATCCCTGGCTGTGGGTGGGGCTCCAGAGCTTGCCGGTCAGTCGTGACACACCACAATCACCAATGACATACAACTCATATCAATAAATATTACTAAAGACAGAGGCATTTATTAAGACATTTTGTAATTAATTATCGTATAGTGAATGAATACAGTATATTCACTAGATTTGCATGACTTATTGTTTCTATAATTTATATATTTTCCAGATTGGCAGGTATATTTAACACACACAAAACTGTATTCCTGGTATGATTACTCTTTATGTTTTACAGTAAGGTTTATTACAGCAGTTATGAACGGACACTTTAAGAATGTCTCCACTCCTGTTCTAGTATTTGCAGAAACAACCAGTTTTACTGGTTCTGACTCAATAGCTTTTTGACATTAACGCTAAGAATCATTTGTTTTTATGTTCTGCTTTGAGTAACTCTGGACAGTTTAATCAGCTCAGCATTAAGAAAACACAAAGGGTGTCACAGTTCCCTATTTGCAGTGAGTACACTTTCTCTTTATTTAAAGCAGTGTATTTTGTGTTTTTAAGACTTAGTTTCTTCTCATGGATGCAAAACCATTTTGCTTCCCAAATATATAACATTTTTTTTCATTTTGTTCTCCGTGATTCAAAGAATTTGCTAAATTGTATGTTCAGATTAGTAAGAAAGTTTTTCAGTCAGCAATTAATGTGATTAGTCAACGTTTAACAGTATTGGGCATTTTTATAAACTGGTAATTTTACTTAAACAAATTAAAATATGAATTATTAAACATTTATTGCTTCCCCTTAAAACATTGTATACTAATTTGTTGCAAATGTCTTGAACAAATGATTCCACTTGTGTGCAACAAACGTCAGTGCGTCTAGAAGTCTTTGTCAAAGCAATCAAGGCTACGATTTGTGCACACGTTTTTCTATTATTTAATGCTTGATTAGTGAAAATAATATCTAGCATTTGTTTCAATTTCAGAGTTTCCTTCCCATTTGCGATGAATGTTGTGATCCAGCCTCAGACGCAGCTCCAAATACAGTCCGACCAATGGAGCACAGGCCTCTGCGACTGTCTGGATGACCTGCCTGTCTGTGAGTCTCTCTGAGCGTGTCAGTCGGTCTCTGTGAGCCTGTTTGTCTGATTTAAGTCATATGTGTGTGCCTCTGTGACTCGCAGTCTGTGTAAGTCTGTCAGCAGCCTTTCCCCTGCTTTAAAGTATTTGATGTGCGATTATTATTTGGTGTTGTCTGCCTCCAGGCTGCTGTGCTTTCTGGTGCTTTGAGTGCTTTGCCTGCTCTACGTCCGACAAGTTTGGAGAGTTTCTCTGCCTGCGAATGGTGGACTGGCTTGCGATTGGATTTCTGCAAATGATGGGAGTCCCGGCGTGCGTTCCCCCTGCCTCCCTCGCCATGAGAGTCGCTGTGCGCCAGAAATACGGCATCCAGGTGCTCCGTCTAACCACTCCGGTTCTACTCATTTTGTTTTCAGCTTATTTAAAGCAAAATTTGTACATAATGAACAATATCATTTAGGAATGCCTTAAGACAACTAGAACTGACAATCACAGGGAAATTGTCAAATCAATTACAGTGTTTTTGGAATGCGCACTTGGCAACGGTACGCACAAATAACTAGTACTTGTTGTCATGTATATTTGTGTGGATTTTTATATTGATATAAACTTGATTGTATAATTTAGTTTAACTAATAGTTCATAGATTGATAAATATGTACAGTTGGCTTTTACTATTGAATCAGACGAGATCTACCAGAACTTTTTTCCTCCTTGCTGTCCTTTATATGTAGAACTCCATGCTGTCTATAAGTTGGTTAATTATATGCTTCCCACTGAGCACTTCAGCAACCATTTAAATTTCCCTGTGGCCACATCTACTTACCCTAGCCTTACCTCACCTCCACCACACACAGGGGGGAATCTGCACCGACTGCTGCTACGCAACCTTCTGCAACCTCTGCTCCTGGTGCCAGATTGCAAGAGAGATAAAGAGACGCAAGAAACAAACCGTCGCAGTCTTCAACGCCCAGCCGGTGGCTTTAGTCTCCCAACCAGTGGCTGTGTACAATCAGCAAGCGACCATTGCTCCTCAGCCAGGACCCGAGGATGGCAAGGTTCTAGCATAAATGGCTCCTGGTAATCCAAGTTATCCCAAGGTCAGTTGCACTCTTCTAAAGTTTCACAATTTATCAGTTACATTAACAGTTAAAGCAGATTAGCAGCACCCATTCCAGAGCTTCCATTATCATTGGCACACTGTGAAATTATTTTAGAAGGTGATTCATCTCTGTCCTTTCTCCCTGAGCCTATATTGAATTAGGATTTGCAACAGATAATAGGCTGAGCCGAGGCAGTGATGGTGCTCAGCCTGGAGTTGTGGGTCGCCAACCTGGAGCCACGAAGCCACAGCCCCAGCCCAGAAACCATGGCCCTAAAGCCAGATTCAGCTTGGTGCAATGGATTTGCAACCTGTCACTTCAAGCTGTAACTTAATTGATGAATAGCCTCAATTAACTAAGTTCTAGCCCTGAGACCAGCTTTATTGGGGGTCAAATAATAAGAGGATCGCTAAATGTATTTAGTCCCCTTTTAAGCAGGAACTTTTAATATGAAGGCCATTATCTAAAATAAGGGCCAAGAACAGGGGTAATAAGGGTGCAACATGGCTTACTGAGGAATAAACACTTAATGTTGCTTTTTTTCATCACATGCCACTGCCTGGCTGGGTTTCAACCTCCCTTCCCCTCTGCCTCTACTGGCTACTCATTGAATCATACCTAGTTGGCCGTCCAAGTGGCTAACGGCACAGCACTTCACTCTGCAACCCTCTCCAGGACTCTCAACCTTGGCCCCTCCTTGCTGGGAAGAGACACCAGAATCTCAGTCCACTTTGCGAGGGCCCCAGATCTCAGACGCTTCCCTCTGGTGGTCCTGTGTCCTGTGTCGCAACAATGATATTGCTCTTGCTTTCGGTGTATCCACACTTTCCTCAGTAATTGGCTGCAGGAAGTCCGGTTGTGCTTCTATACTATTGTGTAACTTCTAAATAAATAAACGTAACATAAACAAGATGGTAAATAAAACCGGGGATTTATTCGTATGTCTGAGTCCACTGTGTCGTTTTTATTAAATGTCGTCATGGTGATCATTTGACCAATACAGAAGTAGGTTTTCAGCGCTTCCATCCATGAAAGTGTACTGAACAATGACAAAAATGCAGAATTACCTGGGAAGCCAGAAGTGCAGGCTCCAGTGTTGACTTTTGATGCTTGTCTTAAGACATTTTTGAAACTCCTCCTTGATGCTTCAGATTTCCAGGCATGTGTTTCATAAATTTGTATTTGAATTTCATTTGACCTTTTCTTGCATCAAAATAGTATTTATTCTTTACTATACAAATTAATCTTTGGTTGATGCGTCTTACATTTAATTTTCCAAAAAGAAAAAGAAGAATATACTGTTAAAAACTTTCCCGTTCTCCTGTATTTTTACACAAGAAAGGCTGATGTGAGTCTACAGTTTGGTTTAAAGATAGAAGTAAAATAATGGATATAAAAATCTATAATATAAATATATAACATAAAATAATGGAATAATTCTTGGAATTATAATTATAATGGAATTGTATTCTAAATTATTTTTTTCAGCCTGACAGCCGAGTTCCTTCTGAAGATATTTTTTTCTATGACAGATTGTGTTGCTAATTTTATATTTTAAAACATTTCTGTACTCAATAACAAAATTATTGCGAAAAAAGAAACCTATGCCCCACAAACAATCCAGAGTACAAATTGGAAGAACCTCCAGGACCCCTGCATGGGAAGTGCAGAAAAAGGACACAAAAGGAAGGAGAGCCAGCAGTGAATGTTGATAAAATCTATTATGTTTACGTTTTATGTACTATGTTTCTTTCTCTAAATAAACGGCACTGTGGCATACTGTACAGCGCTCAGGGTTCGGGAGTGATCACGAGGGGTCAATATAAAAGGTACATGGTCTCCCAGACTGGCGTTTATTGACCGTTAAATTAAACAAACCAAATTTTTATGGACCCGTTCACAGACGTGATGCAGAGAGCACTGCTGCTCTTTGGCCGGTTCAACAACGTCCTGCAATTTTGGGCAGTGAGTGGCGTGGGTTCTAGAGGCCACAGCACTCTGCGAGTATAGAGCTTGGGAGGTACTGAGGGAAATCCCGGAGGACCCTTCCCACCGTGCGACATGCAGAGGCTGTCCTGCCTCCACTACCAGTGTCATCAGGAATAAGGATACTGGATACCTGGGACTACAGCCTGGAAGCCGCTGCTCCTGTCTGGCCCCTCTCCTGGCCGTCGTCGCCGCTTGTCTCTGAAGAAACTCAGGCCAGATCCTCTGAAGGAGAAGCTGGAGGGTAGCAAAGTGAAACGACAGCGCAGTTAACAGTGAGTTGTTTTTACCGCTGAGCGTGGAGTGCATGGTGGAGTAACTGGGACTGCAGAGGGAATGGTCGTCCGATTTATTAAGGACACCAATTATTTTTGCTATTTAAGAGGAAATTGAATTAATCGGGGCCACAATTTGTATTGATAGCTATATCACAGTCTTTTTTGTGATATAATTTTATTTTTAAACCACATTCACATTCATTTTGTTTTCATTGGATCGTATCGGCCTTCAGTTGTTGTTTATGAGATCATTTATTATAGAACCTGCTTTCATCCAGGCCTAGTTTTGTCCATCTCTCCACCTAGAGGATTTCCTGTGACACAACTGGTTGAGAGGCCAAAGTACAGTGGGGCGGAAGAATTAAAGAGTAATTCTTAAATACTGAGCCTTGCGTTCCAATTCTTGTGTGTGTTTACAAGATCCCACTCACAATTCTGATTTGCAAGATAATTTTCAACATTTCACTTCCTTTTTTTCTTTATGTAATCTAGTATTCCTTCTCTGTTATTCCTTCAAAATACCCCTTTATTTTTTCAAATTGTAGTTTGCATCTCTTCTCACTAAATAATGAGAACATCAATTTTTTATCAGCATCAACTTCTGTTCTGAGGGAAGTCTTACAACTGTGAGTTACACCAATTCTTGTATCTTGCAGGAAGTGACACACATTTTCACCAAAACGTACTCAAACGAACAAGGTTCGAAGAAATTAATATATTTCCCGTATGTGTCAGAATGCATTGTGTACTTAAAAATTAGACAGATCATTCCCTTTAGAATATATTTCATAAAACGTATAGCTTAAACAATACATAATACAAACCGCTTAATGTAATGTAACATTTGTTTTCACTCGTTATTCTAGAAGAATTTTCTCACCAGAAAAAAAAAAATACACTAAAGATTTGGGTCGTTCCATGGACACTTATCTTGATTCGTGTTGGATGTGCGAACTTGAGCAAATTTTCCCCTTCAGTTCCTCCTGGGTGGAGTCACAGCTTGGGTCATTGAGCAATACTGGGGGAAAAAAAAGCACACTGTCCACACACAGCGCTTCATTCTGAAGTTTCCTGTTCTGTCATTTTCTTTTACACAGACTAAGATACACAGCAACAAAGTCTGGACACTTTTGGCATTTAATTTCAACGATTGAAGATCTGGAGGTCGCAGTAAGAAGAGAACTCACCATACGAGAAGCTGGGGTGGAGCCAAGCCCCAATACCATCAAGTGAGCGCCCCATCGTCCAAACCCAGCGAGAATCCGTCCGCTTTCTCCCATTGGATCCTGGAACCAGGTGCGCCCACCTCCATTTAACACATTGTCTGTCTGGTCAGCAAAGCGGAAAATCCAGGATTTTGAATCCACAATTTTGACTCTTGCACATGATTTAATTGTACAATAGTACTTCCATAACACAGGACCCAAGCCAACTGGCTTAATTGGATTTCCTGATATTAACTAACGGTGCCTGGTCCATTATCCTTAAGGACTCATGTCTACTGATTTCCCGGCCAACATGAGCAACGAAAGCTGTAACATCAACTTAGTGGAGGACAGGGTAGGCTTAATCGTCATCTACACCCTGGCCTTTTCCCTGGGGCTGCCTGCCAACCTACTCTCCCTGTGGGGGTTATACCAGCTGGGGAGCTCCGGGGGAGGGGTCCAGCTGGTGCTGATCCTCAACCTGCTGCTATCTGATCTTCTGCAGATGCTCACCCTGCCACTGTGGATGGTGTACCTGCAGGAAGGGCACCGCTGGCCCTACAGTCCGGCTACCTGCAACTTTGTGGGCTATCTTTTCTACATCAATATGTATGCAAGTGTGGCCTTTCTCACTCTGGTTGCATTGGATCGCTACCTGGCCATCTGCCACCCCCTGGGCAGTCGGGACATCCGCACCATCCGTGTGGCGGTTCTGGCGGGGCTGATCGTCTGGGTCCTGGTCGTAATCTTCTGCCTAGTTGGGCTGTACCCCTCTGTGTTTGAAGAGAAAAGCCGAATGTGTCTTGAGAAGTACCCTGTCAGAACTGGATACGCCTGCTTCAAGATTGTGACCGTTGTAATGGGCTTCCTAATACCCTGCAGCGTGCTGGGGTAGGACGTCTCTGCAGACCAGAAGACTCTGTGTATCTCTGTGCTTTTAGAGTAGAAGTCTTTCTGTGTATATGTGTGTTTGTGTTGATTATGAGTCTTTGTGTGTGGTAAGGGTTGACAGTTTTTTTTTAAATACTCCAATGTTCCTCCTTTCTTTTCTCCATCTTCTCCCTCTCATAGGTACACATCGGCTCATATCCGCATTGCCTTGCGCAGCTCTCCCTCCGTATCTGACCAAACCCGCCATAAGATTGTGGGGACCCTGGCGATCATCACGATCATCTTCGTGGCTGTCTTCGGACCCTACCATCTAGTGGGCGGCTACAAGTTTTTGGCGTTCTTACTGACCGACAACAAGTGTGGGTTGGAGCGGTCGCTCTTCCTGTGCTATCGCCTCTCTTACGGCCTGACAAGCCTCAATGGCGTGTTGGACCCCCTCTTCTACATCTTCATGTGTCACGACATCCGGGAAGAGCTCCAGCGGTCGCTTCCCTGTCTGGGGAAAGGCTCAGAGCGAGGAAACATGGAGGTTCAGCTGGTCCAGAGTGAAGCCTAGCCCCCTTCCACACTGCTCAGCTGCCATCTCATTGGTTGTCCCTGAGCTCAGGGGGATTTAATGCATATTTATTACCGCCTTAATGCATTTTAGTTTCTTAGCAGAATTTACAGAGTTCACAAATTCTACATTCATCCATTGATATAGCTGGATATTTTACTGGAGCAATTCAGGTTAAGTACCTTGCTGGGATTGATTGATAAAATTAACAAAGCAATGCCTTAATGCAAACCCTACTATGAATAGGTGGAATAATTTGGCTCTTGATTTAATGTGCCTAACCGTGGCACTGGAGGGAATGTGTATCCATGGGTTAAATCCAGATGTTGTACCTCAACAGTGGAAGAAGATAAGTAACTATCTTTGGTACCATGAGTAAGTTTTGCAACCATAAAAAAACTAAAACTTTAAATCTGATGCTAGACTAGTAATCAGCAGAGTTGAATGGCATTTCTTGCATTCCCAGCAGTAAAACTAGATAAGGTATGAAAGGCCCAGTGGATTGGTACATCTGCTAAGAAACTATGTCAATTAAGTTATTTCAAATGTAATACTGGGAAGAAAACAAATGAATAGCAAAATATTCTTTATTTAGCTGAAATTAGTGGATCAAAGGTCAGAAACTTTCCAAGGCTTTAATAGCATGTACAGAATGGAATGGTCATAGCAAAAACGACCTAAAATCAGTCCTGATTGGGTTTGGCTCAGATGGAGCAACTGTAATGTTCTACAAGCGCTTTGGTGTTGCTGCTCTTTTAAAAGTAGAAGAATAAAAAGCAATATTATTTTTTTTAACCGCAGACATGAGCTGGCTATCAACCATGCCCTTGCTGTGTAGGTGGAGGAGAAAGAATCCTTCATGACCGCACTGCGTGCTTTATTCACGTCATGGGATGCGTGCACTGCGTGCTTTATAGCCAGTCACCAAAAAATGTGAATCAGATAGAGCAGTCTGCAAATCTGCTATAGACGGAAGTAAAGACGATTGGGTCACATCCTTTTACCGGTGGGTTTTTGCAGTTTGGACATCATGTGGTGATAGAGCTGAAAATGCTGCAAGGAAGTCTGTTGCACAAAATAAATTCAAGGGCATTGCTGGCAAGTTAACAAAAAAAAAAACAACGTTGTTCTTGCCTTTGAATCTGTCAGATGCTTTACAAGAACAAAAGTGTGATTGAGTAAAGATCAAGAATACAAAACAAAGACTGGATTAGACAAAGGCTTGTTTAATGGATTGGGTAACTTTGGTTCAGAGAACAGTTTATTCAGTTGATTCATTAGTTATAACTAATGCCCAAAGATGTCCTAAACCAATTAATGCTTCTGGACATGTGTCATAAGATTGTGTCATTTAGCACCAAGACTGCAGCTACCATTGAGCAAACCAAGGTCCTGTATTTATCTTGACTAGAGGTTTTGCATGTTTTTTTTTCCTAATAAAAACAATTGCAAAGAATGAATACAATCTAATTATGGGTGACTGTTGAAATATCCAGACTAATGAGAACAGACACGTTTGCAGTGAGACAAATCCTCGTGCAGGTGAGTATCCCTTCTACAATACCAGGGTTGGAGGATCTGTTGCAACAATTGCAACACGTCAAACAATTATAGCATCACCCGTACTAACAGATAAACTGAGTTAAAATTGTTTCCATTGATCCATCATTTTCATCCCTCTTTCAGTCAGTGAGGGGAAAAAAGACCTAAGATTTCATCTCTCAAGATGAAAAACTATCCGAGAAGTACTGAACATACAAACTTTTTGCAAATGAGTCCTTAAAATAGCCAATCCATAAATAAGAGTGTAACGTTGTCATTATTCAGTTATTCTAGAATATTAAACCAAATTGCTCTCCCAAGTTTTAACAGGTTGTGGGGTTACATGTTATCTTTTTGGTTTCTTTATATTACTCTTCTCACAGAATTCTCTCTGGCTTTGTACGAAGTACACAACTTACCTATTTATTCATTGATCATATAGATTTCAGGAGAAGTTTTTCTGTCCATGATGTAACACGGCCTCTGTCTTAATGTAAGCTTGTGTAGCTTAATGTAACCCGATTCTCTCAGTCTTTCCCCAGAGAGAAAATATAAGTTGTGATCAGGGATGTAGTGGAGCCGGAGCGGAACTGAGTGAGCTTTTTCAATCAATTTCTTTCAATTGCAAATATTCACAATTAAAAAAACATATATTTAAAATATTTTCGATAAAAATAAATACATATCAAAATATGCTGTCATTCCAGTTTTTTTTTTATTTTTAGCAAATCACTTTTGAAAGGGATGTTGCTGACAACCAATCAGAGAAGTTCGTTCCTCAGCCGTAACTGAGGTGATGATATTAGTAACGGTATTAAAAAACAACTCGCAAATCAAAAAATAAGTACATTTTGTGTTATATATTTTTTTCAAATCCAGATAAAATTGCATTAAATGGAAAGTGGGCGTAACTGTTAATACCTCGTTAACTATTCGATTGATTCTCATTGGGACCGCTCCGGTACTTTTTTCTTTTACCACTACGCCACAGCAGTTTGATAGATAATTATAAACCTTTTGAATGGTAAATTTTAAATACAGCATTGAAAGCTCTACACTGGGAAGAGTACTGAACAATGAGGAGAGGGGAATAAAGTCACTGGCAGGGAGCTTTAGGCCTGCAATGCTTATTGTTTATGTAGTTGTTGCAGTTTTGAAGATTGAATTTGAATGTTTAATTCACAAATAAGTATGAATCATCCTAAACAAGAACAGGATCTTGAGTGAATGAAGATTCCAGTGAAAGTTTTGTAATGGACCCCCAGTGCTATTGACTGTCGATCAGAAATAAAATAATTTCATATTTTAATGATTATTAGGATTATTGGGACCCATAATGTGGTGTAAAAAAGTCGTCAATTATTAATCATAGTCATTGTGGATGGGTGTTCATCCCATATCAATAACATACCAAACTACATAGGCTAATGCGAGTCTAAAATGTTTTCAAGTTATAGTAAGCCTATGTTAAATGCATGTGTTTGAAACTTTAATTATCCCATGATGTGAAGTTTGCAAAAGTTATTCAATTATTCACATTATAAAATGTATAAAAACTATTTTGATGTTCATAAATATCAACATATATGTATAAATGTATTTTTTGCAGTTAGGCTAACACAATTCATGGTTTATCCTCATTATTTCTGCTTAATAGTTGCTAAAATACCAATATTAATGTTTTCCGAAGCCACCTTTTGTTTGCATTCATTCATTGATTAGACCACATTATTTGCGCTGAAAGTCATACTGTATATTGTTGTGACTCAAACGCATAGACTAGGTTATCTTTATTTCTTTGCTTAATAGTTGCTAAAATTGCTACCTTTAATACAATTTTCAATTTATTTTTGATCTGCTATGATCTGCAGCTGCTTTACGTCCTTCCCATTAACAAATTATGATAATGGCCGTGGTTTGGAGGCTCTGTAAGGCCATTGCTGGATATACTTGCGAGTACATCCTTGGAGGATATACGTGGGCCGGGCGGTGGGATTCCGGGCAAGATGGTGATTTGACCACACGTCTCATTTTTGTGCTCTGTTTGACTTTGTCTCAGCTTTAACTTTGAAACCTTCCTTTAATTATATATTCGTCAAAAATTAAGAAGAAAAAGAAAAAGAAAAAAAAACGTTGCTATATTACTGCAAAATGTATAAATCGTTTATAAATCATTAAAAAATGTCAAGCTCAAAACATGTGGTGCTCACAATACCACTGATAACTTTCATGACTATGTCACTATGCCCATGGAGGTTGCTAATCCCAGTGGAAAGAGAGGCTTACCATCTATCCCCACGAAGATTCCAACACCTGCCACGAAGAAGAAAGATCATTTAGGCACTAGCAACACAGCTCCCATGGAGATCTCCAATGCTGCTATCCTGTCAGCAATAAAAAAGATAACTTCCAAAATGGATGACTTGAAACAAATGAAACAAAACACTGTCATGATTGCCTCCATCGCTAAAACAGTAGAATTCAATGCTGTTGAAATAAAGGGCTGTAAAGGTAAACTAAGCACCATGGAAAAAGAGATGAATTCTCTAATGAAAAAAAACACTAACCTAAAAGAGAGACTGCAAGAGGTTGAGCGTTTCAAGCGCCGTTGGAAACTGCGACTTCAGGGCTTGAAAGAAAAAGAGAACGAAAACACAAGAGAATTGAACGCAGAACTTTTGACCAAAAAAGGAGGAGGAGGGGAAGAACCGTCAAGTGATCGTGCAATTTGCTGTGAGAATTCACCACGATGCAATATGGACTCACCAAGAAATCTGCTATTTGCAATGAGTATGGGGTTCGTTTCTCTGAAAATCTTTCCAAAGCAGACAAAGAAGCACGCAACGCTGTGTGGCCTCAGATTAAGCAGGCTAGAATGGCGGGGCAAGGGGTGTACTACCGTGGTTTTGCAGGATACATCAACCGGTGTAGAATTACTGCTCCCTAAGTAACACTAGCACATTGAGGTTAATATAACACTTTAATTACAATACTTCGACTGAAGGAAGACTTTTTTATGTTAAATAAGAAACATTGCCTAATACTGTATTCCCTTCAGCAGTTGAATATCTTCTTTCTCAGTAATTATCTACTTGTTGATAACTATGTTTGGTATTCTCTATCTGTTATGTTTATCAGCTCATGGTTAGCTTGTTCCCATATTCATGTTCCATTAAAAAGAAAACTTTGTGTGTATTTCTCTTAATGCTAGGGGTCTTGGAGAAAGTGTCAAAAGGAAAGCAGTGTTTCTCTGTTGCAAAAGTAAAAAAGCTCATTGTGTCCTTCTCCAGGAAACGCATTCCAAGGCAGATGATGTAAAATTTTGGTCTAGTCAATGGGGAGAATGGGGTTTATTTAGTCATGGTAAAACAAGATCTGTGGGCATTGCCATTCTCAACTGTCCAGGAAAGGTGGTAACATCCAAAACTGATAATAATGGTCACTGGGAAATTTGTGTCCTAAATATTGACTCCTTTTTAATCCTGATAAATACATGTGGCTATAATAATTCAAGACAGAATAACAATCAATTTTCTGAATTGAGTATTGTTCTCGATAATCTCAAAGTTTTGTATTCAACTAATAATATTGATATCGGCGGGGACTTATATAGTTTATAATGACTGGAAAGACCGTTTCCCTTCTAAATTCAATAATCACCATTACAACCATACTCTTGTAGACTTTCGCACTACCCAAAATTTGCTGGATCCCTGGCTCTTAACAAAACCGGAAGTCAGACATTATTCCTGGTTCAAACCTGATGCTTCATCCAATTCCAGAATTGACTATTGGCTTATTTCTGACAGCATACTCAGTTTTATATCTGACAGCAGTATCTCTGCAGCTCCATTGACACTTCATTGGGGTAATTAAGTCCCTTTAAAAAGATACTAACAGTTCTGTCTCCCTCCCAAGTGGCACATCCCCAAGGTTTGCTATTAAGGGCGGAATAAAACAATCTTGTCTTTCCTATTTATACTAGCTGCAGAGATGTTAGCTATTCTCGTTAAACACTCTGAT